>JAULAV010003117.1:0-25001 GCA_030789695.1 Scilla litardierei | reverse complement strand
AAGAGTAGCTAGGACGGGATAGTATGGTTTAGGGTGATCATGAGAATGAGGAGAACATTTAAAGCGTCAAGGTTTGATTAAGTTGAGAAGAGAAGGCATGGTAATAACACGACGTGTTGAGAAGAATGGATGGTTAAGCAGACGGATTTAATATTAGTTGGGATTAGTTATAGTGAGTAAGGATAAGATGTGATTTTGATAGTTCAATTATTTGACGGATGAATTTGTGGACGATATGGCGAAGCATGTATGGAGGACAAGGTGATTGTAGATTTGGGAAAGGTGTTATAAGATAGACAAAATTTTTGTCTTAGATTGGTGATTGGCTAGAACATCATTTTAGCGATTGATTAATATTGGGAAGAGATTGGGAAATTTAAGGATGTTATTGAGTGATGATAGTGGAGTGGTATGGTATGAGAAGATGATTATAATTTTTATGAGAACTTGGAGTTGTAAATTAGAACATGGGTGGCCCATAGTTAAGTGTTAGGGTGTGAGTTTAGTCGTAGCATTATCCAGTGAAGAGATGGGTTATGATGGATTATTGAGAAACGTTGTTTGAAGTTACAGGATTAGCGATCATTATGTGTAGATATGTGAGTTGCAGGCATAGTGTTCATAGATATTATTATTATTATTATTATTATTATTATTATTATTATTATTATTATTATTATTATTATTATAAGTGATTCCGAGGACGGAATCATTTCTAAGGTGGGTAGAATGTAACGGTCACTTTCCGACCGAACGTTTGTAGCGTGTATCCTTGGTTGTTTTGTGTGCGCGTAACTGTTGATTTTATTATTGCCTTCCGTAGCTCAAACACGTGTCCGAACCCCCGTATTCACAATCCTCTCCGAGGCGCGATCGTTCCGATATCTTTTTTATAATTTTTGGATGTTCGAAGGCGAAGTTGCAAAATTGGGTTAATACACATATATTATTACTATTAATCATTTTTTTAAAAACCGCAACTCTAACCTCCTGTAGTCAAACCTTTATTTTTTTATTTAAAAAAACAAACAAAAGCAAACTTTATTACGTCAGGTAGTGGGTTTTTTAAAACAAAATTTATTAACTTTTAAATTAACTTTGTTCTAGCCTAATTTCCACCTTAAGATCATAACAACCGTTCACCATTTTTTTTCTCCCCTGTATCACGCAACCTCCCCCCAAATTTCTCTTCCCACGTCACCCTCTATCTTCCCACGTGCCTATTTCTCTCACACCCTCTCCATACTTTTTAGCCAGCCTAGGGTTTCATGAGGACACAGAAATCAAAAGTAGCCGCCTCCCTACGTTTTAAACAAAGCTACTCTTAAAACCTAACTTCTTCTTTCCCTTTCTCTCTTGTCCTCTCTCTCCAAACCCAGACGTCAGCCGTCCTCTTCAACCCGACGCCGAGTACACTCCAGGCCGCCGACATCCCCGTGCAACGGCAGCGCCCCGGGACAGTCGGCCACCTCCAGGCATGCCGCGTAGAACCCCTCAGCCACCTACAGGCTGCCGGCAATCCCATTGTTTCCTGCCTGCCATCCGCACAGCACAACCGCCGATGTTGCGCCTCCTTCTAGCCGCCTGCCTCCTCCCGTCCACGGTAGCACAAGCCGCCAAGACCCCTCGCTCAGCCGCCCAGCGCCGTGCAGCCCAGTAGATGCCGTGCCGAGCCACCGCCGGCCGTCACAGACCACCAACTCCCCGCCTTCGTTTTTCCCCGTCGTCTTCAACCTGCATGTACACTCTAGCGCCTATACACGTAAGTATACACGTTAGTTTAGATCCTGCTAATTATTTGTAAGTTGCATGTTAGGCAAGTATGTAATATATATATAAGAATGTATCGGCATCCCATCCCATGTTAATCCAATTATTTCACTGTATTTTGGCGTCGGTACGTAGTAGTAATAATATGATGGGTTTAGGTTAATGTTACAGGTTAAAAGTAACTATGTGTTAGTTTGGTTATGTGTACATAAACTAGCAATATATTTTATGTTAAGTATACATATAATATTATCTGTATGATGGTACATGCACATTAAAAATATAACAGTATGTTGATCAGATGACCAGTAAACTATATATTAGTTGTCATTATATTACCTATAATGTTAAATGCCATTGTAAGTTATGTAAATTATGTTATAGTTATATAATTCTTTGTAAACAATAATATACGTTAGGTTTATTATTATTTTAGATTGGTTAAGGGCTCTTGAGTTTGATGTTATAATCTATGACACAGATAGTTATGTACGCCCCATTGCTACCGTCTGGACCCCGACGATCCCCTCTTTGTTGAGCTACTCGTAGTCGAGGAACCGGAGCGAAGGCAACACGATCCGTTGCCATTTCCCGATCCGACGCCGATTTCCCGCATGTCCGTCAACTAGGTTGGTTCCCTCTACTCGTAGTAACCCACACGTTACGTCATTAAAAACATAACTAAAATCGGTAACTAATCACTAAATTTACTTTTACGCTCTTTTAAACTGTTGTGGAATCTAGACCGACGATTGGACAAGTTTGACTGTGCACATAGGATAGAATCGTCGGATAGGCTGAACGGACATCTTGACGTGTGACTGTTAGGGTAGCCACATTTAATTTAGAAACTTACCTTAATAGGATTAATGATGAGCGTGACCTGACACCGTCGCTTGACTCGTTTCAGACGACCCATTACGGATGCTTCACCGATGCGACGCTTTGACGGGATGCTCCGGACAGACGACGCACTCTCCACCGCAGGCAAGTGTACTTACTTGCACTTTCGGCCGTGTTTGGGCCTTAGACTTTTAGAACTGTTAAAATGTAAACAATGAGAACCGGACGTGAAATGATAGCGTCTGGGACGTCCCAGACAGCTTAGACTTGACGATGAAGTCTAAGCTCAACAACAACTTTTGACACCTTAGGGTTTTCCTATGTGTGCGTGCGTGTGGACCCCCTAGAATAACAATTCCTTGCGTGTCATGTCGTGTCCTATTACACAAAAAGCCTCCGGGCGTTTCGGATGCTCTCCACGCGAGAGTGATCCCTGTTACACAAAAAAGCCTCTGGGCATTTCGGATGCTCTCCACGCGAGAGTGATCCCTGTTATACCAAAAAGCCTCTGGGCGTTTCGGATGCTCTCCACGCGAGAGTGATCCCTGTTATACAAAAAGCCTCCGGGCGTTTTGGATGCTCTCCCAGCGAGAGTGATCCCTGTACCTTCTTGTCTTGAGCACTTGGGTTGGGGTAGGGTTGAGCGTGCGCACGGGGAGAGGGTCTGATCCCCCTCGAACTGTAAGGCGTGAACCCTTCGAGTCACATGTGTCTTGTCCCGTCTTATCTTGTCCTGTCTTGTCTCGTCCCTCTTAGGTTAGTCTCGTAGTTGGTAGCACACGCTACGTCTACTGCTGGACGCGTTTACTTTCCCTGTTCCGCTTACTTTCTATAACTGCCATTTATAACCTCAGCATGTTAATCAACCAGTAAAACCATGCTTCAAATTTCAGTACACTTGCAGTAAAGTCTAACCCTCCTTGTAGACTTTACCTGACGTACAGTTCCTTTTCTCTTGGGTGCTGTACGTCAGGTGTTGAGCTAGAGTACGTTGACGAGGCGGACTTGCCAGAGTACGTGGAGCCCGAGGAAGTCGACCTAGAGTATGTGCCTGAGGAGGACCAGAGCCAGAGGTCTTTTCCGTCACTGCCTTCGGAGGTTACTACTTTTAGCTTCTCTCTTTCGGTAGTTGTTGCCATGCTTAGGCTTCCCTCTTTTTAGACTTTTGTACTCGCTGGATATTAACTCTTTATATTAATGAATGCAACTTTCTTTCTGTACTTTCTGTTGTTTCAAACTTTATAAATGCAAGAACCTGAAAATTTTAAAATGGTACCCCCTACAGACGCTTATTGGGCCCGTGCTTCACAGCTCCGACCCAAGCGGGCCTTAGTCACGCTTCACCTCCGTATTTTTGGAGGCGGGGCGTGACAAGTGGCCCCATCCTAGGGTATCGTAGAGCCACTGGACACCCTGAAGGATGCTGATTATGATTGAATATTGCATATTTTAACCCCAAATCATCTCCTCTCATGCACATAATCCTTGGAATCATGCTCTCTTAACTACATTTACGTTAATTCATCATTTGTGAGCATATGATTCTATTTTTGCATAATTTCACTTCCCAAAGCATTATAAATGTTGATTATATTTTTAGAGATTTTTCTGAATTTTTCAGGTGTCCCGAAGGGGACCAAATCAACTCAAGAAGTGGAGTACAAAAAGGGCGCCTGTAGATGGAATGACAGTCGTCTGGGCAACCAACAGTCGACTGCGTAAACAACAGCAGTCGCATGCCTTTAAGAAACTGGAGCTGGGGAAGCTGAAGCCAACTGACAGTCGCCTGCAAGAGGATTGACAATCGACTGTAATATGGTACAGTCGTCTGTCATCTTCGCATCAGTCAACTGATATTTCAGATTCCCGAGGAAGCAAAAAGAGCCAACTCTATGTTATTTTGACATTTCTGCAGCAGGCGACTGAAGAACAAAAGACAGTCGCCTGTGGATCGAACAGGCAACAGTGATTTTTAAGTCAGTCGCCTGTCTCCCTTTGGAAGCAATAAGAGTTGCCTGTCATCAATCGACTGCCGTTTGTTCGACAGTCAACTGATCAGGGGTTTTTGCCCGCAGTTTGGGTTGCGAGAAACGGGGTTTTCTTAACCCGATTTCTCTCCAGTTGCTGTGAATCGTTGGATGATAATTTGGATGGATGAGATGTAACCCCTAGGGGGTATAAAACACTGCTATTCAGATGTAATATATATATATATATAGAACTTAATCTTTTGCTATTTTAGGTCATCTTCTTCCTTAAGAATGGGATTAGGGGTTTGGAGAGTTTTGATCTTTCTGATTTCGTTTTTGCTGTTGGTGAGATTGATTGTTGATTGAGGAAGCTTGTATTTGGTGATAAATCTCCAACCCTCTTGCTAGTACACATTTGCTTTCATTCTTTGCATTGAACTATTTCTATTTTGTGAATGTTGATTCTATTCTTGATATGCTAGGCTAGATTCATTGTGTGGGTGTTTAGGATTAATGTAGGATGTCTTAATTGCTCTGCTAATGTTAATTTTCAGCACCCCTTGTTAATCCATGTTGTTGGGTGAGTTAAACTCATGATTAATTGGATTTGATACTATCCATGGAGGAGCCGCAGAGCGGTGGTGCTTCGTAATTGTTGCATCTATGTTTCCAATAGGTATCTTGAAATGAATGCACGACCCCTTCAATCCATATTTCGTAATTTAGAAGTTTAATTCTCTCAATAACCCAGATTGCTAATTGGGTTATAACTCGTCTATCGAATCGTGCATTACCTGAAAGGGGCCGCAGAACGGTGGTTGTGTGATGCGCAACACGACCTACATGCACTACTCTCACATACCTTGAAATGGGTGTGAGAGTGATTCATGAGCTTTAATTAGGAGAAGAACCCAATTACCAATTACCGTTGTTGCATCCCATATGTGCTTACTTGATTTATTTCCCGATCCTCATACCTTGACATAGATGAGTGATCGAGTTATCATGGAATTAACATTTAGCAAAGCAATTGAGTAATCCTACCGATATCCTCAACACTCGCACTCTCGTTCTCCCTTGCATCCAAACCTTATGACATTATCCTAACTTTAGAGTAATTAGATAGATCATCTATACAAACAAGAATTCACCCTCTAAGGGTGGTTAGAACCCCCAGCCATTCTTTACACGCTCTAACTATTTGTGTGAATTTGCAGATTAGTTCCGTCTCTGTGGATATGATCCCATACTTACCGGGTATATTATTTGCTGCCCTCGTACACTTGCGAGTATAACCTTTCAGGGAGAGCAGATGCCCAGGCTCTCGAGGGCGGAAATGGATGTGAAGTGGGTGGGGATGATGGATTGGTGAGAGATGGAAGCGAAACACTTGCGGTGAGCGTCGTCCCTGAAGACAATGCCATATGTCCTTAGGGTGGAAGTGGGTGGCTGTGGAGGCGGTGGAGGAGCGTGTGTGGGAATGGGAGCGACAGTGGTGTGGGGGGCCTCTAGTGCTAAAGGCATGGGTGATGGTGAGCGTGAGGATGTGGGTGAGGACGTGGTGATGTCCAAATGCTCAACGGATGAGGGTGATCGGCGATGGTGGCGTGCAGGCCTAGAAGAGGAGGGGGGTTAGCAACCTTCCTCTTCTTGGCCGGGGGCTTCCTAGGTCGAAGCCTAGGTGGCATCGTGGTGGGTGTGGAGTGCGCTGACGAATGCAACACGGTATATGGATAAAATAAATAAAGCAAGGGAAGAGTGTACCCAACGACCATGAAGCGATGGGATAGCAAAAAGGCGAGTGCACGTGCAAAGCTCGAGCTGAATCTTCCCCTAAGCTATCCCAAACCAAGAGTCTCCTCGCGACGCTCCAAATGTACCTGCAATAGAAAAAAATAAGATGGTATTAGAAGCGGGTAATGGAATTAATTTTGGTTTAGGGTTCTAAAATTGAAAAAATTGAATTAGGGGTTCAAATTGGGAGAAATGGAGAGAGGGGAGTGTGGAGAGACAGAGGGGAGAAGAGGGGATGTAGAATGGTTCTAGGGGGTCAAACCAAGCTGGCATAAGCGACGGTGCTCGGGCAGAGGTGGAGTCGGTCTGGCAAAAGGTCGGAATGAGCGGGATTAGGGCTAAGGCTGAAGGGCGCTCAGGCCGAGATGTTTTCGATTTGGGGGAGGATTAGGGCGGCCGCTCAGTTTTAAAGAATTTGAATCGGTTTAAGTTATGTGAGCCCCCTCTATTAATCGCTGCTCTGTCGAGCAGCGCAGACTGCTCGATCGAGCTCAAAAGTTATGAAATTTTAAAATTTAAATCACCAAGCTGTGCCTAGCTACTCGACTGATCTGCTTACTCAGCTCGGTCGAGCTGAATTAATTACAGAGTAGTATTTTCAGCTCATCTTGCTTCGACTGTAGCTCGACCTAGCAGGGTAGCTGCTCGGTCGAGTAGCCTCACATTGCCTTCCAGGCTAAGTATAGCTACTCTAATCATCTCCTATTGGTTCCTTCTCTCTTTTCCATTGTTTTCTGTGCTCTCTCCATTGTTCACCTGTATAAGTAAGAACACATCAGAAATTTTTATATTTTTATATTTTATGATTTTTCTAATGGATAAAAAACGTTTTTATTTTGGTTTTTGAATGAAAAGAAGAACAAAAAGAAAAATAAGACTAAAAAGAAAGAAAATTTGGGTTGCCTCCCGATAAGCACTTGTTTAAAGTTGTAAGCTCTACTCCCTCAAGATTTTCAATGACACTCCTTGATGTTGGGCACATATGAGATGCACCCGTTGTGCTTTCCAACCAGACCATGTGGAGGGAGTTGGCGCACCTTGCTTCGTCAGCCCTCAGTGGCCATGAATATAGTAGCCTCTGGTTGTTGATCACGCGATGGTATAACCGACGGCTCCTCGACTAAGACTCTCAAGTAGGCGACCAACACCATGTCGTGTATGACGTCGCCGTCATCATCTAAGCTCTTCCTCATAAGATCTCTAATAAATTCCTCAACAACATATTCATCGGTGGCGACGTCCTCTAGGAGCTCAAGATAGCTTGCATCCTCACACACGAAGCGCTCCTGCATTGGCTTTTGGAGTTGGAACTCGATCTCAATATTGCCAAAGTACATAAATAACATCCCTTTACGGACATCAATCATGACTCCAGCTGTGGCCATGAATGGCGCCCCAGAATAATCTGAGAACTCCCTTTCTTGAACATGTCCATGATAACAAAGTCCACCGGTATGCATATCCCACACG
Source organism: Scilla litardierei (assembly GCA_030789695.1). NCBI lineage: Eukaryota > Viridiplantae > Streptophyta > Magnoliopsida > Asparagales > Asparagaceae > Scilla > Scilla litardierei. The sequence goes on along the minus strand of JAULAV010003117.1, from coordinate 17,154 downwards.
GTATCTGTAGAATGACATCGCGTGCGATGCCGACTGGGTATGTGATTGATTGATCCGCTAGTCGAATACTCATGCCGGTGGGCTCAAGCTCTGATCCCGTATTTAGTCTCTTTAAAATAGTGAGTGTCATCAAACTAATGCTCGCTCCCAAGTCAATCAAAGCTCTATCGATGGGGGTGCCGCCAATGGAGCATGGCACGACACCGTGAATCTTCTGGGATCCGATAGTTTCTTTTTCTAGAGATGTTCTTGATGACCAAAGTGTAGCTATCCACTAGCTTAACTGCTTCTTCCTTTCTCTTCCCCGATATTAGATCCTTTAAGAATTTGGCGTATGTGGGGATCTCAATGAGCGCATCCATGAAGGGGATGTTCAATTGAACACCCCTTAGAAGCTCTATAAACTTAGCATACTTTTTCTAAAGCTTCGTCCCGGCCAGTCTCTATGGGTACGGTGGTGGAGGTTGCCTTCCCTTGTCCTTGGAGGCATCCGCGATGTGGATTTGTCAGAAGTAGGAACATCTGAGGGTGCTGTAGTGATGGGAGTGGGCGATGGGGTGGGTGAAGCCTCCTTCTTTGCAGTGGCATGTGGCTCATCAATAATTCTCTCCTCGTCCTCAGTGACAATGGGCTTGGGGATGGTGGTATCTTCCTCTTGAATAGGCATCGAAGCTTGTTGATCCACTTTCTTAGAGACATGCACCATCACATCGTCGATACTCTTTCCTCCTCTTGTCATGATCGCTACCACCGTGTTGACTTAGCCCCTAGGATTTGGCTTAGGTTGGGATGGCAATCTCCCTTGAGCCTTCAGAAGTTGAGTCATTTCGACAGACAATCCATCAATGGTGGCTTGGAGATTCTTATGGTTGACTGAAATTTCAGCATTAAACATAGTTTGGCCTCCAGATTTGGCTTTTACGCTGCCGGTTGCTGATACTGTTGCTGTTGCTGATGAGGCTGGCGATTATAATGACCCGATGATCCGTAAGGCCCAGATGGCCTGAATCCATATTGTTGCTATTGCTGTGGAGGTGGCCCTTGCTGCTGAGGAGGTTGTGGTGGCCTCGGTTGGGACGATGGTTGTAATTCTCCATTGGGATTGCTGTATGAAAATCCAGGATGTGATCTCAATACCTGATTTGACCACTGAGGTCTCCCCTCACCTGCTATATAATTGACTTGCTCCGTCGATACACTCGTTCCTTCACAGGACCCTTCTATTGGAGTGTACCCCTTCTCGGCATAGTCCTTATGTGTAGCATAAACTGGAGCTCTGGAAGTAGTAGGGATAGCGTCCAATCTCTGCTCAATTCATGCAACCTACTTGCAAAGAGTCTCAAGCTAGCCCTCAAGCTGTGTAGCTATCTTCACCTCTGAACTTGTACCTCTAAGTGTCGAGCGGTCATCGCTCCATTATTGGTTGTTGGAGGCCATTTGTTCTAACAATGAGGTGGCCTCATTTGGTGGCTTGGATAATAGTGCACCGTACCCAGAGGCGTCGATGATCATTTTGGTGTCGGGCTTGAGACCATTGTAAAAGCTCTGAATAAGGTCCTAATTCGGTATGCCGTGGTGGGGGCACTGATGTTGCAGGTCCTTAAATCATTCCCAAGCTTCATATAATGACTCATGTGGAAGCTGCTTAAAGTTGGTGATCGCCCCTCTGATCCTCACCGTTTTGGGCAGTGGATAGAACTTGTTGATGAAGGCTAAGGCCAACTATTCCCACGTAGTGAAAGTATTCGTGGGGTGCACCCTCAACCAATAAGTGACCTTGTCCTGCAGAGTGAATGGAAATAGTCCGAGCTTTATCGCATCGTCGCTCACATCCTTCACTTGGAAAGTGTCGCAGTTTACCAAGAAGAGGTCTATGTGATGGTTGGGATTCTCTGTGTATGCCTATGAAAAGGGTCCCGCTGCATCAGATTTATTAGCCCCATCTTCAATTCGAAATTTCCAGCTGCATCTATGGTCTCAAGATAAAGGATATACTATATAAGTTGGGCTGCAAGTGATCCCAGATGTTACCAGTACACAGAGGAGTATTAGTAGCTTGTGCCATTAAATCCTGAAAAATTTGGCTCCTCTTTTCTACTCTGAGCTGCCTTGCTGTTCTTTCAATCTCGGGGTCAAATAATAATGTATTGTCAGAACCCCTGAGGCGAGTGTTCATGCACAAGCAACAACTCAGAGAAAATTGTCAGTAGCAAAGGAATAAAAAGAATAAAAATATAGAAAGATGGGAGATGGTAAGAATAGCTAACAAGTTCTTCAATAAAGAAATAAACCCAAGTATAAACCGTTATCTCCCCGGCAGCGACACCAAAAGCTTGATGCGCTCCAGATTTAACTCCAGAAACTACCACAAGCGCACGGTGTCAGAGCTTTTTAATATAGAATAATGTCGATCCCACAGGGAGGTGATGCTTATATAGTCTTGGGTATTTTTATAGATCTCAGAACAGTGTCAGCAGGCATATCCAAAGATGGCTGTCACGATTATCTCCTAACGAGGTTATCAATAATATAAATAGACTAGGGCAATAGGAGTCAGCACTAGGATCGTTGGATGTCGATGCTAGGTTAGAATTCTTACGTTGAATTGGCTTTATTAGGGAGAGATTGTCGCATCTAAACATGTAGAACTCATGGCCAACTATCGTTGTGCCACTCATCTAACATATCATGTGACAGCCCCACCTCGTGGATAGACTCACACGATCCGTGCATTACGATCGACAACTATTCTCAATCTATGCTCATGCCACCTCGTGGGTTAGAGCTTCAATCTGTGATTTGGTGGCTCTCATTGATCTTACTATCGTACGCCATTAATTAGTAATATAGGATGTCGGTAGATCCCATCAAAGTGCATGCCACTATCGTGGTCACGAACCTTAATTGGATTCACTAACATACCTAATTAAGTTCATTAGATATCCATCCAAGAAGTATGCGCCACTGTCGTGGTCACAAACCCTATATGGAATCTCCTACAAACTTGGCTGGATCAACCAAAACACATCCATTTTATACCAAAACAACATAAAAATCCTAACTTTACTTCTAAATCCTAAGATCCTAGGGCTAATCCATTAGCCCAAGATAAGACTACTCATGGATCATAGAAATAACAATGGAAAATTTAATAAAAACAAGAGAGATCATCATTGCAATAGAAGACTTTAAAGCAATCAAAAAGAAGATTAGAAATCGTTACCAAAACGTCGTAGATCGATAGACAATCGCTGATAATTAAGATCGCAAGATTCCAAGCAAAAGCAATATATAAAAATCCAATCTTTGTCTTCTACAAATTAGCGATGGCTATGAAAACTCTTTAAGAAAAGTAAACTAAAATTAAAACTAAGGAAAATAACCAGCCCCAAATCTAGGGTAAAAATTGTGTTTATATACATTAGGGGTAGACCCCTAAAAAATATCAAGTCATGGGCAATTGGGCCCACTAGCAAGTCAGGTTGCGGCGCCCTACTCGGTCGAGTAGCGGAGTCACTCGGTCGAGCTGTATGCGCGGATCTGCTTTGCTGCTTCTTTGGCCTAGGGCTGATACGGTCTACTCGGTCGAGTAGCCCCTCTACTCGGTCGAGCTACAGTGAGCTTGAAAGGTCTTCAGAATCAGCGTATTGTTTTGATTGTGCTCGGTCGAGTAGAAGCTTTACTCGGTCGAGTCACCATGCATGCTCGGTTGAGCCACAGTGGATGGAGAAACCCTCGAAATCTTCACTCTGTTTTGATTCCACTCGATCGAGCAGCTGATCTGCTCGATCGAGCGACCTTGGGCTCTCAAAATTCTGCTAAGTTGTGGTAGCTGCCGAGTGGTCTGACCGAGTGACATATCTGCTCGGTCTAACGAGGCGTGTCTAATTTTTTGGAGCTTTATGAGTGTTAGCTCGATCGTGTGCTGAGCAACTTGACCGAGCTTCCTGGTAAAACAGCTCTTTTGGCCTTTAGAGCTCTCAACTCTCCTCTTCTCCTCCAATCTTTTTCTTCATCTTGCCGAGCACCTATTGAACCTTGCCAATGGTGCTCTAGATGGCTCGGATGTGTCCATGTCCTATAAATGCTCTAAATCGCTCCAAAGTTCTTGAAAATCCACAATTCTATACGAAACTCGAATATATCGTTAGAAGCGCGATAATATATATAAATGCGAAATTTGGATGGCGAAAATGTTATGAAATGATGCAGTAAATGCATGGAAAATATGGACACATCAACCATCTTGCATCACCACCTTCATTATATAGAGTGAACTACGTGTTTCACGTCTCACAATTGCGATGGTATGTGGGAGATCCAAGAAATATGGTGGATTATTCAGAGATTGCAATTCCACCGGATCTGACCTACGAGCAACAGCCCGTGTGGATATTAGATCAGCTTTAGACTAATGAGATTGCTTTAGTGAGAGTCTTATGGCAGATGGATTCACCTAGGAAATCCATTTGTGAGTGTGAAGATGAAATATGGAACAGTTATTCTCATCTTATTGAGGCTTCTTTATTGGAATTCCAAGGACAAAATTTTCTCTAAGGTGTTAGGATGTAAAAGTCCTAAACCGTTTGTTAAGGCCAAATATGACGATAACGGTTTTGAAGCTGACGTGGACCCTTCTGTCGAGATGGAGCCTCGTTAGCAAGTTGAATGGGGCTCTGGTTAGTAGAACCAAGGTTGTTGGTAGTGGAAGCGAGTATGCGATGCTCGTTCGACCTTTCGAGCAGATCAAAACTCAAGCGATCGTTGATGGAGATTCGACCCTCCTGTTGAATCACACCACAAGCTTCCTGTATCACAAAGGAAAGTCCCGGGGGGGGGGGGGGGATCTGGGTTCCGACCCAAATCCCCTCCGATGCTTAAGTTAGAATGAGAACTTAAAAGAGAGATTGGAGCTGTCGAGATCGACCCACGGAGGCTTGTCTCGCATCAGACGTCACAAGCTATTTGGAGGAAGAAATGTTAAGTGGAGTGTTGAATGGAAGTTTCATACCTCCTTTGTTCTGTTAATCTCCCATGTATTTATAGACCTCCGAGGTCTCTTCAGTGAAGTTGGGAGGATAAAGGTCACCAATTATGGCAACATGATCCTCCCTTAATAGGGGTAACCGTCGCCCACGTCCCCGCTATTTTCTTCAATTCCACGTTTGATGGGTGGAAGTTTGATCGTCCTGGAACTAACACCTAGAACTCACCTAGCAATGGCACGAACTCCAAGTGCTAAATGTATCCCAAATGCGAATCCCCGGCACTTTACGCAAGTGTACGATGTCAAGTAATAGTATAAAAGATATCGATCCCACATGGAAGGTATGAATGTTATTGTCTGGGGTTATCTTTAAATCTCAGAATATAGGTAGCAGTCGGTTTTGAAAGATTGGTTGTTTAGGATTGTGAACAATTAATAAAGACTAAGGCTTTAGGACTCACCACTAGGATCATCGGACGTCGATGCTTGGTTAAGACTCTTATGATGCAATGGTTTTATTGGGATTATTGCATCCAAGATGTGGAATTCATGGTTCTAAGCACCATAAATCTAACGTATCGCATTACCCCGTAGGCGCACACGACACGTGCATTAAAAATCGACGATATTCATGCCACTCTCGTGGATGGAATGATCTCGGCTCACGCCACTCTCGTGGGTTAGAGCTTCGATATATTTTGGTGGCTCTTAGTGACGCAATGGCAGTAGCCGTCAATTAGTAATATAGTTCGTTGGTGGATCCCATCAAGACATGAGTCGGGAATGGTCACGTGTCCCAATTGAATCCGCTAACTCCCTAATTAAGCCTATAGGATACTCCTTAAGCCAATCGATACCATCGACCGTGGGAACGATCTCAGTATGAGTTCTCCTACAAACTTTTCAAGATCAACCAAAATACTTCCCTTTTATTCCAACGCAACCTAAAAAAATCCTAACTTTACATCTCAATCCTAAAATCCATGGGTAATCCATTAGCCCTAGATAGAACTAGTCAAGCATCATAGAAATAATGACAAGAGATTCAATAGATGCGATAGAATTCATCATGGTAATGGAAAACATTAAAAATTAATAAAAAGTGTAAAGAATTGTTACCAACGTGTCGAGAAGCAATAGCAATCCAAAGAGATTAAGAAGACAAGATTCCTTATGCGAAACAATAATAAAAATCCAAACTTTGCTTCATACAAAATAGCGACGATACACGTGCTCAAAAACCTAATTAAAACTAAACCAAGAGTTTCTCTAAAGTTTCTCCTTAAAAAATAAAGCTAAAAACATCCTTAATACATAGGGAAAAGATCCCAAAAAATATCAGGAAATCTAGGCAGTTGGGCTCACAAACTAGGCTGGTCGCATCGGTTACTCTATCGAGTAAAGGAGCCTGCTTGGTCGAGTCAGCTACATGCCCCCTTGCTCATGCTGCTGCGTCTGGTAGATACGGGCTACTCGGTCGAGCTACAGTAGATCCGAAATTCTTCCAAAACATTGCTCTGTTTCTTTTTAACTCGGGTCGAGCAGGTGAGCTGCTCGGTCGAGTTGCTTTGCTGCTCGGTCAGGCTGGGATGCCTTAGAGAGAAGCTCGAAAACTTCATCTGTTTGGTACGACTCGGGTCGAGTCAGATGTATGCTCGGTCAAGTAGGTCAGAGCCGTTTCCTGTGCGATTTCAGCGTGTCAGCTCGGCTGAATAGCTGATGCTACTCGGTCGAGTTACCTGAGAAACAGATCTCAACATCACCATTTTCTCGTTCTCTTCTTCTTCTCTCCTCCAATCTTCTTCCATTCCTCGGCGAACTCTCATGGCGCCTTGCCAATGACGTGTCTGACATGTCAAATGTGTCCATGTCCCAAAATAGCTCCAATTCACTCCAAAACTCCTGAAAATCTAAAAAGCTATGCGAAACTCGAATATGGCGTTAGAAGCGCGATAATATCTGAAAATATGAATTTTGAAGGCAAATATGACATGAAATGATGTGGTAAAAACATGTAAAATATGGACACTTCAAAATCCCTAAAGCTTACCTCTTACTCGTCCTCGAGGAAGACGAATACGAGGCTCACCGTGCGATAAAAACAAAAAATAGAAAAAGAATGGAAAATTGAGGGGAGTGCTAGAGTATTCGGTCAAATCTCAAGCCATAGCGACACATCACAATGCTTTGAAAATTGATCAAATGCTAATAAGAATTTTATATCTTAGCTAAATATATCGCTTGTAAGCATTTAAGAACAAAGGAATGGATCCTCTAAATTCATGTGATCTATTTATATCCACTTCATGCAATTCATAGAGTCTAGCATAAACATGTTGGCGACGCACTTTTCAATCAACAGAGATAAATGAAGCATATAAGAGTCACACCAAGCATGCAATAAAGAATATAATAACGATCATGACATTCATAAATTCATTTCAAATCATGAAAAATATCCGTAGCTAATATATTTCGCAAAGTCTGATCATTATCAAATATCCCCAAATGTGCACAACTCCACTCTATTGCATACTCACTCGTATAATCAAGTGGATTCACCCCCCAAGCCTAGCTTGAGACATCACATCAAAGGAATAATAAATGAATTTTGTGCCTTTCCCCAAGTATTTGTGTAGCTCCAAATAATAAGGTATATGAAGTATTTTCTTTTTTTTGAAGGAGCAATAGGATGTACATTTATTTTGGCTCCTTTTTGGCTTTTTGAGCTTTTTGAAGCTATCTTTTTTCTTATGGGATTTTTGGGAATAGGATGACGTATATATAACTGCAAAGGGGGTGCACCCAAGTGACATGTAGAGAATAATAAGATATGTGGAGAAGGAAATAATATAATCACTCAATTCACGTCTAAGATGTGCACAATGATTCAATAAGATAATACTCCAACTAAACTCATAAGCAAGCACAGATATTTTCATTCATTTCAACGAATAATGAAGTCATGCGGTAAGGCATACAATAATAGCATGCATGCAACAGAAGGTGAAAAAGATAACAAAGCAAATGCTTCAAATATTCTAAATATGAGTGAGTCTCGGTGCATATCCAATATGAGCATACTAAATGCTACAGCATACCTTCAGTTTCAATTTGTTTCATGCATTCATAAAGAGAGATCGTCAACAGAATATATATGCAAGCATATGAATAGTAAGGACTGAACTACTCTAAGTAGAATGGCAAAAGTAATAAGCATCGTGATAGCTGATTCGTAGTATAAAGTGTATATTTATACCCCTAACTACACCCATCTTGTACATATAACTCATTAAATCACGCTCACTTAACTATATTTGCACCAATTCATCATCTTTTGAGCATATGATTTTATTTCAGCACAATTTCACTCTCCAAAGCTTTATAAACATGAATTGTATTTTCACATATTTTTCTGGATTTTTCAGGAGTCCCGAAGGGGACAAAATCAAGTAATTAGAGAAGTGAACATGGGGCCAGGACAGTCGACTGTTCTTACAACGATAGTCGCCTGGAGCAAGCCAAAGTGCAACACAGTCGCCTCAGAAGGATTGACAGTCGACTGTACCACTGTGCAGTTGACTACTAGTTCTTCAGCAGTCGACTGTTTCATCTCATCCCGAAGGACGAGGGAAATCCGACTCTCTGTCGATTTGAAGTTTCTACAGCATGTGACTGAAGCACAAAAGACAATCGGCTATGTCATTCACAGTCGATTGTAATTTTCAAGTCAGTCGCCTGCCCCTCCTTTGGAAGCTACACTGCGTGACCAACGACAGGCGACTAACGTTTGTTCAGCAGTCACCTGTTGCGGGTTTTTCCTGGCAGATGTGGATTACGAGCTGCGGATTACGAGAAACGGGTTTTTCTTAACCCGATTTCTCCCCAGTCGCTGTCGGCCGTTGGATGATTTTTTGGAGGGGTATGATGCGATCTCTTAGGGGTTTAAAACCCCTAAAATCTGATGTAATGAGGAGAATTCGATCAGCCTTGTCTTTATGGTTCCATTGGGGGTTTAGACCCCCATCTTCTTCCCAAGGGATATGGCTAGGGCTTGGAGGAGGAGCAAGAGAGGGAAGGCCTGTGTTTTAGGGTTCTATTTGGTTATCTCTCTCCTCTCTTGTAACATTTGGCTTTATTGCTTTTGTATTTCTCAATTTGTAAATGATTGTTGAATGAAAGTGAGATTCATTGGATAATTGTTTGCTTAGTGGCTTGTAATGAATACTCATTAATGTTTATCATTTTGTTTATCATTATGAAGGCCTAGAGCCAATAGTGTGTGGAATTGGGATTAGCTAGGGTTTGTGAAGTTGATTGTGATAATTCATTCCTTGCATTTAATAGACCTAGCATGCCACGAAATGGGTGCTAGTAATGTTGATTGATGGGTTGTGCCCTAGTTTTAATTGAGTCGTGCACCACTCTTGGCGGGGCTGTAGAACGGTGGTGTACCCTAAGGGTCACACCTACGTGCACCATCCTTGCAATCTATTGACACGGATGCAAGGATTGACTCACGAGCTTAAGTTAGGGAATTCCAACCCACTAATCAACACAAATGAATCGTGCATTACCCTTGGTGGGGCCGTAGAACGGTGGTGTGCCTTAAGGGCATTACCTACATGCACAACTCCGCATACCTTGAAATGGATGCGTGGGTTGATTCATTTGGAGTGAACCCATTGCTAATCAAGTCACAACCCTAATGACATCCCCATACACTTCTTCTTGCTTGACTAGCTCCATACTCTGGTCTCCACCCTACCTGCCTTGGGTTTGGCTCGACCGTATCACCCCACACTTCCACTCACTACACTTGTTAGTTTAGTTGGTTGTGCCAACACCTTTGGCATTTCCTTAACCAATCGAGATTGTGAATGTGAAACGAATTGTCTCTGTGGATTCGACCCCTACTCACGGGTTTATATTGCATCCGACACTCCTTCCCTTGGGAGGTGAGCGTGTGCATCCTACTTGGATTGTGCACGTCTCGCGGTCAATCAATTTGGCGCCGTTGCTGGGGACAACGGTTTTCACACTCACATTTTTTGGTTAGTTTTGGACACTTTAGGTGTAGTACTTCCAGCTTAGTGTTGAGTCTTTTTGGTTGTTTAATTTATACCTTTTTTGAGTCGTTTTCTTTCTTTCCCTCTTTTATTTCAAAAATCTTTTGTGAATAAATTTTTTTATTATGGATTCATTTTCAAACTTTAGAGATGCTTATGTGGAGGACTCCTAACCACCACCGTTCTTTCACGGTATGGGATTGGAAAATCCTAGTTCATTTATGCCAAAGTTTGAAAAATGGTGTAGAGAAGAGTTTTGGGATTTGTTTTATGAGAACACTTGTGTAGATTTTGTTTATTTTAAAGTGTTCCCATATATTTTGAGAGATGATGGTAAGATTTGGTTTGATGCTTATTCTCGAGATTCTTTTTCTACATGGCTTTCTTTTCAGACTGGTTTCCTTCGAGCTTTCTTTCCTATTTATTACAGGAATCAGGTACAGATGCGCTAGGCATTTGAGGAACAAATGGAGAGTGTCACGCCTCGCTTCCCTAAAATGGAGGCGAGACGTGAGAAGGTCTGCTCAGACTTGGAGCTGTGAGGCTCCAGTCTGTAAAACATCTAGATTTAAACCAAGTAGAGATCCCTGCAAGTGCGAAACGGAACAAAAATAATAATAAAGAAAGAGACATAAAATAACCAATCTCAAATGTCCAACAATAAGTTTCAACATCACAGAAAAGCCACCAGGCTGAAAAGAAAAAAAGAGTCTAAAGGCCCAAGTATGGCCAACAAAAGTACAACGTGCGGAAAGAAAAGGTGCTACGCACCAACAAGTAACAGCAAGCTAAAACTGAAGTAACTCAGAACAGTCTCTAAGACTGGTCACCGGTGTCCACAAACTCCTCGTCAAACATGGGCTCCGGCTCAGCATCAGCAAACACCATGTCCTCCGCAACGGTCTCTGGCTCAGGGTCTAACATGTGACACCCAAAAGAGCAAGAGGCACATGTCAGCAAGTCTACAAGAGACTTGTGCAAGGAAACTGAAAGTAAAAGTAAAGCAACCAAGCAGTTCTAGCAAGATGCAATGACATGGCAGATATAGCATGAGTGCAACAAGTGAAGTAAAGTACGAGCATGGCATGGCAACTGGCATTTAAATCATGACATGGGTATCAAGTTTGCAAGAACAATCACATGGACAAGGACAAGTCTAGTAAGCACGTCGTGCACAGGGATTACGCCTTTTGGCTAGAGTGGCTGTACGGGCCAACTCTTACACTCAAGTGATCGCTTATCCCTACCCCTCCATGTGTATCGAGCCAGGGACTTACCCCCGAACATGGAATGCTCGCTTCTGGATCACGAGCCAGGAAGTGTATTTGGCATAGGGTTGTGCCCGCAAAAGCAGGTGCCTAGCCTGAACAAGGAAGTACAAGTATGTAGCGTGTGCTACGAATGCAACATTCAATACATGGATGACATGACATGGCAAGTAGCAAGACGTACAGATAAGGAATTTAAACATGACAGATAAGGGTGCATGAAAGACATGAACAAGTAAAAGGGGTCAGATCTAGCTTCATTGTCAAGCTAGATCAAATGGGCGTCTAGGCAGCTATCATTTCACTGCCTAGTCTCTTTTACGCCACGGCACAAAAAGCGGCCTAAAACATGGCCTGAACAAGAAGACGACAAGTTTCACTTGCCTGTAAATCTGACGTCCGAAAACACCGTCCAAAAGTCCACAAGTCACAAACAACCTACGTGCACAAGTCCACCAGCCTACAGTCCCATATTATTAATCTTGAATAGTGAATTTAAAACAATTTAAAAACATCAATTTTAATCTTGTTTAACAGGATGTGGTTGGGGGTCCTAGGGGTGCAGAACGTTACCTCAACACGACGCAAGAGCTACACTGGCGTCGAGTAGTGACGCCAGGGGTTGGAATATAAGAACGTGCTCCTAGTCCAATTTCCAGATCAGATTCCTCGCTCCAATAGTCTGGGCAGCAACCAGATCAACGAACCAAGATTCCAATGCTAGCACGTGCGACGAAGGGTTACGACGTATCGTAACGTCGTAATCGGCAAAACAACGGAGAGGAAACACTTGGGTGGGACCCACAGCAGTTCTAGGGGTCAATGGGGGACCCACAACAACTCTGGAGAACTTAGGGGGCCCACGGTGGCAAGCGGTGCGACGGATACGGTGTTGCGACGAACGTCGCTCGGTCAGACCGAGCCGCTGCAAGGATTTCTCTCGGTCAGACCGAGAGAGCACAGCGGTCGGTCGTCGTAGTGCTGCAGAGCGGGCTGCAGAGCGCGGGCGCTCGGTCACAGCAGGCTGGTGCGGGGAAATCTCTCGGTCAGGTGCTTGGGAGCGGGAGTTACAGCGGGGCGGGTTGCAACGGAGCGGGGGCGCGTGCGGAGCGAGCTCGTGCGTCGGTCAGACCGAGAGAATCTCTCGGTCGCAGCGGGGAGCGGGGAGCGTTGCAACGTTGCAGTTGCAACGTGCGGAGCGGAGCGGTGGTGCGGGCGGGGCTCTCGGTCAGACCGATGGAAAATGGGGGATTTCGTCGGTCTGGCTGGGCGGCTGCGGGGGATGGTTGCGACGAACGTCGTAAGTGGAAATTTGAGATGTGGGGACGGCTAGGGTTTGGTTTCTTGGGAAAATAGGTTATCCTAGGGGTATTTATATAGTGTAGATGGGTTTGACTTGGTCTAGGGTTTTATTTGAATTTAAAATTGATTTTAAACCCAAATATTCACCCTCTCTAACTCCCAAGCATGTGTGGGTGCGGCCAAGGCTAGGGGTTTGGGTCAAAAATAATTTGAAGTGTTATAATATAGTAGAAATTATATTTGGCTAAAAATCCTTGAAAACTTAGTAGTTAAAAATATTATAAGCTATGCTAAAAATATAAAATATGTCAAATGAAATCTGAAAATTGTGAAATAAATATTGGGGTGATCGGGACAACGATAGAAAGAAAACTAAGAAGACAGTTCGCAATTTTGACGTCGAGGGACGAAACTAAAAATAGAAACGTCTCACGTCAAAAGCGAAAACCGCGACGTCTCTTCGAATAAGATCAAATCGTGGGAGAACGACCCGTGAAATGTCGTTCCAAAATAGTGTCACAATTTAATACTCTCAGAGACGATCACAACGACATATCACACCAAAGTGTTTAAAAACAAACTAAGTCTAAAATAAATACGTGCACGTTCAAAAGCACGTGCACGAAGAAGTACTATCGAAAGCCGACCGTTACAGAGAGCTTTGTCCAGTTTGACGGTGAGACTTACTGTCAGGTTTTTGGAGAGGTTCGATGATTTAGTGCTTGGGTGTCCATGCCATGCTTTCAGGCAGAGGATCTACTTCGAATTTTCTACACATGGTTGCAGCCGTCGACACGGGACTTTGTGCAGATTCAGAGATTTCTTTGCATATACTACAAAGGATGCATGGTAGTGCCTGAGAGACCTTGCAGAGTGGGAGCAGACTGTGCCATCTGGAGAGCCATCACTTGGATATGAGGATGATGGCTAGTCCCAGTTTCCACTTCAGGATGCAGAGCAGCAGGTCCAGTGTCAGTCTGAGGAGCCACCTTTGGGCTTTTTTTCTTGCGACCCCATGGGATACCTAGCAGAGCAGGATATTGGGTTGCATGAGAGCCAGGTAGAGGATGTGGAGAGATTACATATTGAGGATCAGGAGGAGTGATCGGCCCCAGATATACACCCGGAGAACGGTTGTAGTTTTACCGCAAGCGCACGGTCAAGTGGCGAGCGGGTATCGAACACGAGGAGGTGGTGTTGGCTCCAATCTATCCTAGGTTGGTTTGACTACGAATGTCTTATTGGTGGAGATGGTTATGGAATGATGTAATGGAAATGGTGGTGGATGTCGGTGTCGGTGATAAAGAAGTCGGTCAAATATCGATTCAAATACAATATAATAAAAGTGTCTAGGGCTAGGGAATTCCCACTACAGATCGTCATACATCATTGTAAATAGTGAATCTCAATATTACTAGACTTGCGTTGAGGTGAACTAGTCGTAACTGAATAGAGAAACAAGCTCACGCTTTCACGCTATTGCTGGTCTATAGCAAACCTAGGATAGGGCCCAATCTCTTGCAAACCCTAGCCTAAGCCACTAGCATTAGGATCGACATCATCGTTCAATCGCTCCTCGAGCCCACTCTCGTGCAAACTCGAGTTACGATCTAGGTTGTGATAGTTCGTATTCGTCCAATCTCTTGCAAACGAATATGTGTATAGATTTATAATAAAAATCCTAGCTTTGGTCCAATCTCTTGCAAACCAAGTCTAGAGAATCTCGATTATAAACCTAAATCGAATATATAGGCCTTCCCATCGATTAGAATCTAATCTCTTGCAAACCCCAATCGATGGAAATCCCTAGCTATCCATAATAAATCGATCACAACCTAACCTCCTAGCAATTCTAGCAATTAAGAAATTCATTCATCACAAATCTGAAATTAGATCCATAGGGTTCATCCCCATGCCCTAGAACAACAAATCTACTCAAGCATAGCAATAACGATATGAGAATCAATAAAAATCATTGCTTGCATACAAAAAGATAGAAAAACAAAGATTCAAATAACAAGAACAAAATACTTAGCTTTGATGAAGATCTTCAATCCAAATACAAGCTTTTAGATCTAAGAGGGGGCCTAGGGCATGGCCTAACCTCTAAAAAAGAGTCTAAGAAAACAATATGGGAACCCCTTTTAATGATGGCTACAAACCCCTTATATAGCCTCCCAAAACCCTAGCAAATAATCCTAGAAAACCCCTCAAATTCGTGCCCAAAAACAGCCCAGGCTGTAACTTAAAATCTGGGCCCGCCGCCACTCGGGCCGAGTGGCAATCTGACTCAGCCGATTGGAAATTCCAGTACTGCAATGTCAACTTGCAAAAATTCTCCAGATTTCATCCGACCTCTAATTGGCATGTTCTTAGAGGCGTTGGAACCATCATGAAGTCTAATATCCATAAAAAATATTAGAAAAATACTTTGATTGATGGAAATATAGAAGATTTCAAAATAGTGGAAGGCTGTCTGAAAATCTGGGCGTGTGTGTCATCGACGTCACTCGGCCGAGTGGGATTCTCCAATCGGTCGAGTGGGCTTCTCTACTCGACCGAGTAACAGACCCTGTAGAAAAACAGTAACTTCGAGGTCCTCAGGGGTCTGTCTCCGGGGGTGGCTCGACCGAGTAGCTTTCATCATTCGGTCGAGTGGTAATGTGTACTCGGCCGAGTAGGCCATCGACGGGACTCTGGGAATCGCAGTGGATTCAGCCTCTTCTCTGGAAAATTTCCCTGACATACTCGGGCGAGTGAGCTTCCTCACTCGGCCGAGTAGGACTTTGTCATTCGGCCGAGTATACGCTGAAAAACATTGTGCATGTATCCGTTCTGGTCGGCCGAGTGGGCTTTCTTGCTCGGCTGAGTGTGTGCTTCACTCAGCCGAGTGGCATGCTGTAAATACCCAATCTTCTCCGTTTCTCCTCCTCATCGCTCTTATGAAGTTCCTTCTTCTTCCACTCATCCTCCAGCACCGTTAGCTTCTTAATAGGGCCATGTGCGAAGCTCCGGCACATGTGCAAGTCCTTTAAGCTCATTTTTGCTTCCGATTGCTCTATACTTCCTGAAATCCGACAAAAACAAGAAAGAGTGAAAAGTAACGCAATATCGTCGAATACTTGTGAAAATCGCAATATGAGCAATTAAAATGGCATGAAAATATGCAGAAAAATGTGTAAAATATGGACCGATCAAGGAGATGGATGATGGAGTGTGTGTCACCCATGTTGGAGACACGATGCAGTTTCGTTGGGTTGGTGGTGATGATGAGATGGAGATGTGTCCAGGCGAGAGTGAGATAGATGACATCGGAGTGCCTGAGTCACATTGCCTGTCTGACCCATTACCACAGCTGGAGGTTTGTGAGCATCTTGGGTAGACTACTGAGATGGTTTACTACGGTGGTATTGAGGAGGATGAGAGCACAGGATACAACCTACAGACTAATTTGGAGCCCGAGCCCTCCCTCCCTTCAGATTCAGTTCAGCAGCCATCACTTCAGACACCTCGGGACACACATCAGTTCATTATCCAGGACGAGGATATTCAGGGTAGACCACAGAGTTCAGGGATGACTGCAGAGGCCATTACCTTCGATGGCAGGATGCGGTAAGCGATAATGACTGCGAGATGATCTACATTGAGTCTGCGCTGCCTTCTCCTCCACACTTGCCCCTGCCGCCATTTCACCCTCCTCCTGAGGAGCACATCAGCTAGGTGATAGCATCACCATTCAGGGAAGTTCTCATCACACTCTTCCCTTCATTTCTGAATCTCCTGCTTCCTTTCCATACATTTCAGATCCAGATTGTCGTCATACATATCCATATCCATATTTTTATTATGACGACCCTATTTGGACTTCTTTTCTTGGAAGTCTTTCTTATTTCCTTGGATTGACACAGCTTGTCTCCTGCAGGACACAGGAGTATATTCTAGGGAGATGCTGGGAGCTGTGTTGCTAGAATCCAAGGAAGTTGGAGGAGCTTTGTTTCCAAAGCAGCTGGCTGAGGAACGCAAGGATATGATAGAGAAGCTACCTCCACCATTACACATTCGGGATCCGCCTTTTGCTAAGGTGTATTCCTTCCTTTCTTTAGTGTAAATAAATTAAAATAAACTTTTTTTAGTTTAGTTTGCTTTTGCATGTTTGCTTTAGTATGTGTGTTTTCCCTCTAGCATCATTGAATAATATCTAGTTTCATTTTAACCATTGAGGACAATGCTTATTTCTAGTTGGGGGGAGTGAACTATGAAGCTGGATGCTAGTTTTGGGTAGTTTTGAAATTTTTTGATGTTAATAAATTTTTTTCTCATTCTTCATCATTCATTCATTCATTTTGTGCATATCATTTTGATGCCTCCATCCTTGCCTCCATCACATTTCCTTTGCTTAGTCACTACATGCTTAATGCAATGCAATGCAATTTTTTCGGATTATTATTTTATATCAAATTTATAGATGTTTGATTGGCGTGTTTTAATTTCTTTTCCATTTTTGAGTCAAATGCTAATATGCCATGTA
>JAULAV010003116.1:0-24998 GCA_030789695.1 Scilla litardierei | reverse complement strand
TCAGAACTAAGCATCCAGTCGTTGATGTCGTCAATGACCGACACTCCAGGTGGCTCCAGGACGTGGATGAGGAGAATGGGAAAAATGCGGGGACTGATCTAGTCAAGTATGACTGGGGTGATATGGGTATGGGCAGGGCGGTATAGGAAGAGGCACTGCTTGCGGTGGGTGCCTAAAAAGTAAATCCAGTGACGCTCACTGTGCGGCCTGATGATGTACATACGGGTGAGCACATACATCGTCAAGCATGTAGGCCCGATGGGAGTCACTAGATGAGCAGGAAGCACTAGGCTGAGCATCTGGGCGAAAATGGTGAAAATCCGTCGCAGTAGATATCGGTAACGGTGTGGGCGGTCTGAAGAAGGCGATGACACAGCCAGTGAGCTTCGTCCGATAGAAGGAAAGGGCAGAGGGTGCCGTTTGGGTGGAAGCACATAGGTCGAGTCATCCCCTTAAGATGGGAAAGCTCAAAAAGGGAGAGCGTCCCGCCTCTGGCCTAGAAAAGAGAGTGGTGGCAAGGTGGCACTGTGCGTAGCAGAGATAGGGGTGGACGATACAAGAGGATTTCACCCTGCTAGGGCGATATCCTCGCAGACCTATGATGCGATGCCAAAATTGCTTGGCAATGAACGAGGTGGGCTCGAAGTCTGGGCAGAAAGCGAGTGTGTGATTGGGGATGGCGGGAAAGTGGAAGTGGGCACGGATCATAGCGTGCATGACCACTATGTCGTGGTCAAGCAGCTGAAAGCTAATGCCGTCACCCCCAGGGGTGACAACAATAGAGCTCAACGCCTCAAGTGTGAGGCGTGTGTAGGTGCAGGCGTGGATGGCTAGGAGGCGGTCAAAACCAATGACTTGATAAAGCCAATGGACACCCTGTAGGAGTCCAAGACGCTGGAGGGTGGGGATGTGTGCGAAGTGGGTGGGGAAGATGGTACGGTGGGACATGGCCAGGAAACGCTCGCGGTGAGCATCATCCCTGAAGATGATATCGTACGTCCTCGGGGTGGCTGGTGGTGGAACGTGATGGAGTGGAGGAGCGGTGGTGGAGATATGAGGAGTGGTAGGATGGGTGGTGCATGGTGCCTCAATGGCTAGAGGCACGGGTGTGGTGGATCGTGGTGAGTCGGACAAAGACGACGAATCGTCCAAGTACGGCTCGGGTGAGGGTGAATGTGAACGTCGTGGGTGTCGTGCAGGTCGGAAAGAGGAGGGACTAGTGGTGGCCATCCTCTTCGTTGGCTGAGGCTTCCTTGGCGTAAGGCAATGGGGCATCATGCAAGTGTGCTAGCTACGATGATATGGTAAAAAATAAGGAGTGGAAGGAGTATACCAACACCGAGCGTAGCTGCAAAAGTGGAAGCAGAATGCACGTGCGAAGCCTGAGTCCAAGCTATCCCCCAAGCTGATCCAAACCAAGCTCCTCGGGTCCACGAAGCAGCTCCAAGTGTACCTGCAATAGGATATGAAAATTATATTAGGCATTTACAAAAATAATCCGGTTTGAAGATAAAAAATTAGTAAAATTATGGTAGGGGATAGGTCGAATGTAGGGGGAGATGGGGGTGGAGAGAGATGTAGAGGATGGTGGGGGGATGGGGTTGCTTGGCCTGAGCATAGGGTGTGCTCGGACGGGCTGCTTGGGCGGCTGTGTGGGTGCTCAGCTCCAGCAGGTGGTCGAAACTATGGGGCGGGGCAGGGGAGAGAGAGGGATAGTCGAGGGGGGTGGTCGGAAGATGGGAGGGGGGATGTGGGTGAGGGATGCGCTGGCGACGCTGGGTGGCACCGATGGCGCTGCTTCGGCTAATTTGTCGGAGCTAGGATTGTGGGGGATGAGAGAGAGAGAGAGAGAGAGAGAGAGAGAGAGAGAGAGAGAGAGAGAGAGAGAGAGAGAGAGAGAGAGAGAGAGAGAGAGAGAGAGAGAGAGAGGAACGATGGTGGCGTCGACGGTGCTAGGTGGCACCAGCGGTGCTACTCTGGTCGATGACCGGAGCAAAGGAGGCGTGGAGCACTGGTGGAGAAAGGGTCTTCAGCCACGAAAATTTGGCCACAGACAAATTGGCCGTAGCCAAATTTTTGTGGCTAGGAAAAAAATTGGCCCACGGAGTATTGCCCACAGACATTTTCGTGGGCGTCAGTTGACCTTCAGCCACAGCATTGTCCGTGGCCGATAACTATCAGCCATGAAAAGTGGTGAATAAATTTTTCGTGGCTGTTACGTATTAGCCAGGGATATTTCCGTGGCCAATAAAAGTAATGGCCACTGATATGTCTGTGGCTAAAGGTCCGTTGCCATTAAAATTTTTTTACCCAAATTGGGGAAGCCCGTGCCCCCAATATGGGTAAAAAAAATCGATCACTTTTCAATTTTCATCCGTTGAGAGAGGGGGGAGGGGGGAGAGAGATCGAAGGACGAAGACGAAGAAGGAGCCGATGACGACGACGACGACGATGACGACGAAGGAGCCGATGGCGACAACGACGACGCCAGCCGTCGTGCAAGGTACGCTTTTCACTTTAATTTCTCTAGAATGGGCACAGGGGGTGTCGGAGGGGACGTCGGCCCCCGTCGTTGCCCCAGCTTCCCTCGCCTCCTTCTGAACTGAAGGAGGAGATCGAGAGCTGGGGAGACAGTGGTTGCTGACGCCCCCTCCGACCCCTCTCTCTCCTACTCCCCCAATCCTGGACCACGACCCCCCTCCGACCTATCCCTCACCGGCCACCGCCCACTCGAGAAACGTGTAAATTGTTAGGGTTAGGGTTTGTGAAACAGTTAGGGTTAGGGTTAGGGTGTGGGTGTTGGTTAGGGTGTGGGTGTGGGTTAGGGTGTGGGTTTTAGGGTTAGGGTTAAGGTTAGGGTTGGGGTTGGGGTTGAGTACAGGGAAGGGTGACGTCCCCCGCGTTTGCGCGTGACCGGCGTGTGCAATGTATGGTTGGGGGCGTGAGATTTAAATATTTGTAACCGCAAGCACACGGTGTTGTAGTGTGGCTTGGGGATCGAACTCAGGGAGGCGTGGTTGTGCTTGTGTCAAGAAGGATCGGATTCACCCCATGGGCGAGCTAGCCCGAATCGGATGATGGGTTGTCACAGAAAATGGAATGCGAGGGATAAACAATATAAAGGGAAAAACCCGGGACTTCGGCTTCCACCCTATCGTGCGATTCTCACCGATACGGCCTACGGGTAGGATAACGATTGGAATTAGGGTCTATTGATGAGACGTTGCCTCTAAGAGTGGTACCAACGTCCCATGGGCCCGATATTCTGGTCGGTGCCCAGGATGATACGCCGGACTTCCCGGGTTCGGTCAGTGGGCATTCCCATGTCCATTAACACTGACCGACTCCGGGAGCACTAAGCCCGCAACAATAACTCCCAACGTCTCGTCCTGCGGCTCCCATGCGCTAGGATTCGACGTCTACGCTAAGGACGTGAGCTACAGCTAGGGAGTCAACCGCCAAGTTTATTCCCCCTTGGCCCAACGGTCAAAGGCGGTCTTTTTCCCGCCGATGACAATAAAACACCCCGCGTAACCAGTAGATTCCTAATCCCTATCGATTTTCTAGTCCTATGGACACATCGGGGAGAACCCACGAAGGGGTTTCCACCAAAATCCCAGATTTGGGAACTACTCACATATATTTACTAAAAAGCAATCTAAATCAAAATCGACGTTAGAAACATGATCAAGCGATTGAAAAGTAGTAAGAGTAATGCAATCAACACTATATTAAAGTTTAACAAAGATCAGACAACTTACTAATATCTGAAAAATTACAGCAGTCAAGAGAGAGAAAAAACAGCAAAAAATAACAACTCACGTTTCTGGAAAACCTAGGGGTCATATATATAGAATACGATATCACCCGATCGGTTGATAAGTCAACCGATCGGGTGACCTGCTTCGTTTCTTCGGCAGCTCAGCACGGGACTTCACCCGGTCACATGGCACGGTCGGTTGAGAGTTGAAGCTGATCGGTTGGATCATCGTGCCGTCGGGTGAACCGGTCGGTTGAGCTCTCCGTGTCTTGACTTTGGAGAATCGGCTACAGATGAACCGATTGGGTGAAGGTCACCCGATCGGTTGGCATTTAGTATCAAATTCCAGAGAGTTGGGGCGTTTGAACCGGTCTCTGAACCGACCGGTTGACTTTCTGCCCGCTTCAGCTTGTGTCCGGGTGGTGCACGCAAGCATCACTCGATCGGTTGGAAGTGACCAACCGGTCGGGTGAGGGGATGAAAAATGCTATCTTCGTCGTTTGACCCCTGGATCATGCGTGACTCCTCCCGTTGCTCCAGGGACTCATGATATCATCGTTATATGTCCCCTACGCCAGTAAACTCCTGCAAAATACAAAAAACATGGAAAAGTGAAAGAAAACAAGAAAACACGAGAAAACGAATACAAGACGGCGGAAAACAACGGAAAAACACAAAAGAAAACGTGCGTGAATATATGAAATATAAACGCACGTCAAAATCCCCCATGTTGAACCCTTCCTCGTCCTCGAGGAAGACGAGTGAGAGTAGGAGCTCGGAGGGAGAAAATAGAGAGGAAGAGAGGAAAGGAGAAAACAGAAAAGCCTAAATCGCCCGTCAGAGCCAGCAAAATCAAAAACACACACCAAGCTAACAAACGCCAAATCACACCACTAAACCGAGGAATACGAGTCCAGACAAGTGCCGTGGGCCCATGCCATGAAGAGCGAGTGAGTGTGGTCGTGTGCTAGCAAACGGTGTAACTATCTACATTGTGCAATAAACTCCATATAAACAAATCCAAGTAATGACCCAAATATCGATTCGATTTAGAAATAGCGGTGAATATATGGCTCAAGCATGCAAGAGAAGAGTATGAGAATAGAAATGCATCATGCGTCATGGACTCCACAGCTAGGGGCTCAGACATCACCACACTATCACCTAGATAATAGCAAGAAATTCCCTATTCCAAGTGTTTTCGAAAGCGATGGGGGTTGAGATGATGTGGAGTAGAACACTCGGTGCAAATTCTCGCCTTCCCTTTATTCTCGGTAGGTAGGAAGATATTCACACTCATATTTTTTTGGGTTTTGGATATATGTATTTTTTTGGCTTTTTTGGCTATACAATTTTCTCTTTTCTTTTCTTTTTGGGTTTTTCTCTTTTTTTTTGAACTTTTTTGGATTTTTGGCTATACACATGTGTACTCTTCCAAGTGGGAGAACGGTACACGACGAGGGGATTTGCACCAAGTAAAACAAAAAAGAAATCGGATTCTAGACACTTGGGCAAAGGAGATATTTCACTAATCAGAGCGTAGGCTAAATGGGTTATCCTAGTCCTAATGTAGAATCCGGACACATGCGAAATGAAGCATACGATATATATATTCATGCATACAGAAGCAGATAGGAGAAGCAAATACCGCATATTCAAATCGAAACATGATAATCTAGGGGTCATTCCTGGACAGGGATATAAAATAAAATCACAAAGTAGAAGCACACCAAACAGCTAGGCACGACACACGACTCACAAAATAGCTAAGTGGACCCACGATGCATGAAATGCAAGAGGACTCGATATCCTAGGGTTAGTGAATGTGATTATCGATGCCATGCTAGGTGTGTGTGATTTTGTGGCAATTCATCATAGGGTTCATCTCTAGGAGACACAGATGAAAAAAGAAGAAAAGAAAAATAATAAAAAACACGATGAAAAGGACTCAAAAACGAAAAAGAAAGACTCAAATGACGCACAAAGTGCGACTCCCCAAGCTGATGTTTGCATTGCCCTCAATTCAATAAAAGTGAATACGGGAGGGCAAAGGAAATGGGGGGGGGGAATACGCACCGGCACAAAAAGATGAGAAAGACAAGAAAAACACACAAACGAAACTGAGAATAAAGAAAAATCACACCACACGACAGAAAAACAGAAAATAAAAGAAGTAAAAAGGAAAATCACACGACACGACGAATAAACAAACACACAAAGAAAACAGCACACGACGACATACAGAAAAAATTGATTCCTCCAAGCTGTGGTAAAGCAGGGCCCCGTAAAGATAGATGGGCATGAAAAATAGGGGGAGGCAAAAATTGGATGGGAATATATCAAGCAGAGGCGCCACCCTCTGGGGGTGGTGATGGGGCCCTGTGCCGAGGACCGGGAGTGGTGGGGGTGGGATGTGAAGCTCGGAAACATCGGGTGAGTCAGTGTGAATGTGACGAATGAGGCTTTGAAGGAAGGGTAGGTCACGCTCGACTGACTGCTGAGTTGCCGGACCACCAACTCATGCTAGGAGGAGCATGGACATGAACCGGTCAGCTTGGTCGTCGTCATGGAATGACACCTGGCATTCGATATCGCCAATGTAAACGGGGTCAGAGGGCCGTGGGGTGGTGGATGAATTGGTGGCGGTGGGGGGTTGGGTGGGGGACTGTGTGCGACGAGCGTGCCGGGTAGGTCTAGGGTTGGACGTGCTGGCGTCGGTGGGTTTAGCATGGAGAGGAGGCATTGTGCGGGAGTCGTGTGTGTGTGAGTATAAGCAAGAGACGATGAATACACACAAACCCAGGCAATCGAGCAAAATGAAATTGTAGGGCAGAAATATATAATTGAGCTAAGGAGCGAAGTTACCCAATTGATATGAAGATCTTTGCTCGTAGACGCCCCAACGCAACGCAACAGAGACAAGTGAGAAGCCGCGGCGAATCCTTTCAGCAAATTTCGAAAATGGGGGGGAATGGGCGAAAATTAGGGCTTTGGGTGTGGGTGAAATCGAAAAGGCAGGGGGAGAGATCGATGGGGAGATGGAAAATAAGAGGGGCAAGATCGATGGTGGGGGTTTGGGTCGGCTGAGAGAAGGAGAGAGGTTGGGTGAGCGAGGAGAATTCGAAACAGCGATGGGAATTCGAAATTGGGCGAGGAGAATTCGAAACGGCGATGGGAATTCGAAATCGGGCAAGGGGGGAATGAACGGGTGGAGGGCGGCTATAAATATAGGGTTTTAAGTCGAACCGATCGGGTGAAATGCCACCCGATCGGTTGATTTTTAAGTCGAAAAACTTGCCGAAAAGAGTCTACAGGTGACCCGGTCGGTTGAGCACTCAACCGATCGGTTCGCCGCCTCACACTTTTTTCCCGAAAGTTTAGTACAGCTCACCCGGTCTGTCACCCGATCACGCTTCGTATCAACCGATCGATTGATCATTTCCCAAAAATTCCCGAGACTTCAGCCCAGTTCACCCGGTCTGCCAACCGGTCTCACATGCCTTCACCTGATCAGTTCGTTGAGTGACTGATACGACCAACAGCTGATACATCCCAACCGATCGGTTGAGTTATCAACCGATCGGTTGGGGCCTTGTTTTCTGTAAAACTCAACAAATGGCCTAAGTCCCTCAACGGAAGTTCTTGCGGCTGGATTTATTTATTAAAATAGATGAAATAAAGTTAAAAATAGTCCTAAAAAGTGGAAATAAAATTTTAGAACATGGGTTGCCTCCCATGAAGCGCTTTTGTTTAACGTCATTAGCTCGACGCCCATTGATGATGTTCAAGGAGGGCGATACGGGTGATGCCCAAAGTCTGGCATCGCTTCAGCTTCAGAGCTGGGAGCTTTTGGTGTAGTCGGTGGTGACAAGAAAATTTGTTCGACGACTCTCCCTTTGTTGACGGGGTCCGGGGGCTTCTCCCTCATATTGGCATCCACCGCCACTCGTTTAAGGATCTGGACCTCATCCCCGGTGAGCCCCATGGGCTCTTTGCCTTTTCTCCTCATATGAGGAGCCTTTGGGAATCCGGGAGGGATCGTGCGTGCCGCATCCGTTATCCCAGCAACATCATTCTTTTTCGGGCCGACTGGTTCTTCTGAGTACCCCAAGCTATCGGGGGATTTCTTGAAAGAATTTCACATGAGCTTTCCTCCACAGCCCTCTCCATTTCAAACTCCAGCATGTTGCATCTTGGATCATCCGGGGGGTCGGGGTGTTTCATTGACAACCCTAAGTCAAATTCGACTTTCTCATTGCCGACGTTAAGGGAAAGCTTCCCATTCTTCACATCGATTAATACGCCGGCAGTGGCCATGAAAGGCCATCCAAGGATAATAGGGGTGTGCTTATCTTTCGGCATGTCCATCACAATGAAGTCCACAGGCACATGCATCCCTCTAACATTGACGGGGAGGTCATCTACAACCCCCACCGGGTATTTGACCGAACGGTCTGCAAGCTGTAATGTCATGCCGGTGGGCTCCAAGTCGCCCATTCCTATCCTCTTATACAGCGACAATGGCATCAAACTGACGCTCGCTCCAAGATCAACGAGCGCACGATGTATCTTTACCTCCCCGATCGCGCAAGGGATAGAGAAGCTCCCCAGGTCTTTAAGCTTAGGAGGATTTGCTCGCTGGATAAGAGCACTACATTCTGCCGTCAGAACGACCTTCTCCTTTCTAGACCCCTTTGTCACCAAATCCTTGAGGAATTTCATGTAGGAGGGTATCGTCTCTATAGCTTCAAGGAAGGGGATTTGCAGGCTTAGATTTTTGACCATGGCAAAGAATTTGCCATACTTCTTGTCTATTTTGGCTTGGGCAAGCCGTTGTGGAAAAGGCACAATGGGCTTGAATACTCTGAGGTTCCCTTTCTCATCCTTTTTCTTCTCCTCTTCATGGATTTCCTCCGGAGTAGTTGGCTTTGAAGACGAAGCACCAGCGTCATTCAATTTTTCAATCGGTCGCTCCACGACCAATGGTGCTTCTGGTTCCTTTGGGGGCACTCTCGTGGGGATTTGCGTTCCGCTCCTCAAGACGATAGCGGACACGTTCGCATGGTCGTGCGTGAGTGCCAAGGTCTGATTGCTCCCCTCGGGTTCACCTCCGGTTATGGCGGCAATAAGTTTTACGACCTTGAAAGATTCGCCACTTGTAACCCCAGCTGGGTTACTTGGTCCGTGAGAGCCCGGTGTCCCATTTCCAGCTTCAAATTTATCTTCTCCTGGTTGTATATATATTGAGTCAAAAGGGACTCAACCGGAGAGACGGCCTTCTGTTGGCCATATTGCTGCTGCTGCTGAACGGGTTGCTGATTTCTTGGAGCATATTACTGATATTGTTGTGGAGGCTGCTACTGTTGAAACTGCTGCTGCTGAAACTACTGCTGCTGAGGCCTTGCCGGCTGATATATCTGTTGTTACTACTGCTGAGGCGGCGGCGGCTGATATGGTGCCCGATAACTAAGGTTGGGATGATTCCGGTTGTTTGGAGAGTAGGCCGGGTTGGAGCTAGTCCGTGGTGAAAAAGGCGCATTCCCAGTAGGATTGTAAAATAAAGCGCTCGCCTGGTCAAATGGTGGTGAGATGTCACCACCATCGAAGTCCCCCATGACTTCTGTTTCCACCGCGACATTATGTTGCGTACCGGCACCACCTGCTCCTACCATCAATGCGGAGATCTGGGTCAACGTCAAGTCAAACTTGCTGGATAATTTGTCGACGTCCTCGACCCTGTGGATACCCCTAGATCTAGGTGTGGCTCTCTCGTCACACCACCGCTCATTGTTTGATGCCATATTTTCTAGAATCTGTCCGGCATCTTCTTCGCTTCGGGACATGAAGGACCCTCCAGCCGCGGCGTCCATGGAAGATTTCAAATCGTCCCTCAAACCCATTATAGAATAGATTTATGATCTGCCACTTGGGGAGCTCATGGTGGGGACATCTCTGCTGCATTTCCTTGTATCTGGTCCAGGCTTCATGCAGAGACTCGTGGCTGGCCTGGGAGAAGGAGGAGATCTCACTCCTCAGCTTCATGGTCTTCCTCGGAGGAAAGAACTTCGTCAGAAAAGCATTTGAAAGCTTCTCCCAGGTGTTGAATGTGTTCGGGTCCTTCCCCCTAAGCCACAACTTGGCCTTATCCTGCAGAGAGAATGGAAATAGCTTCAGATAGATCGCCTCAGTTGTGACACCATTTATCCGGAAGGTGTCACTTTTCTCCAAGAAGGAGTCCAAATGTTCAATGGGGCTCTCCATGTGTGCCCCCGAGAATTGATCCTGTTGGATCCATGTCACCAAAGATGGCTTAAGCTCGAAGCTTTGAGCCGTAATAGCAGGAGGACGGATGGCGGAGGTGGACTCAAGGGATGGCATCGAGTACTCCAGTAGAGACTTGTGAGGTGGGGTATTCTCCCCCATGGTTTTCGGGTCTTCTCTTCTTCGCTTCTCTGCGGCAAGTCGCCTTAGGGTGGCGTTTATCTCAGGATCAACACGAATCAAGTCGTTGAGACTTCTTGAACTCATGCGCATTAAAAACAACAAACACCCGTGAAGCGAAAAGTGGGAAAGAAACAGATTAAATAAAAAATAAAAAATAAAAAATAAAAATAAGAAAATAAAATAGAAATGGAAAAAGAAGAATGCGAAAATTATCGTGAGGTAGAGATGTGAGCTAGACACAAGGGTTCATGAAATCCTAAAATAACAAGCACGTTGCCTCCCCGGCAACGACACCATAAATCTTGACGTCCCCCGCGTTTGCGCGCGACCGGCGTGTGCAATGTATGGTTGGGGGCGTGAGATTTAAATATTTGTAACCGCAAGCGCACAGTGTTGTAGTGTGGCATGGGGGTCGAACTCAGGGAGGCGTGGTTGTGCTTGTGTCAAGAAGGATCAGATTCACCCCGTGGGCGAGCTAAACCGAATCGGATGATGGGTTGTCACAGAAAATGGAATGCGAGGGATAAACAATATAAAGGGAAAAACCCGGGACTTCGGTTTCCACCCTATCGTGCGATTCTCGCCGATACGGCCTACGAGTACGATAGCGATCAGAATTAGGGTCTAATGGTGAGACGTTGCCTCTAAGAGTGGTACCAGCGTCCCATGGGCCCGATATTCCGGTCGGTGCTCAGGATGATACGTCGGACTTCCCGGGTTCGGTCAGTGGGCATTCCCATGTCCATTAACACTGATCGACTCCGGGAGCACTAAGCTCGCAATGATAACTCCCAACGTCTCTTCCTGCCTCTCCCGTGCGCTAGGATTCGACGTCTACGCTAAGGGCGTGAGCTACAGCTAGGGAGTCAACCGCCAAGTTTATTCCCCCTTGGCCCAACGGTCAAAGGCGGTCTTTTTCCCGCCGATGACAATAAAACACCCAGCGTAACCAGTAGATTCCTAATCCCTATCGATTTCCTAGTCCTATGGACGCATCGGGGAGAACCCACGAAGGGGTTTCCACCAAAATCCCAGATTTGGGAACTACTCACACATATTTACTAAAAAGCAATCTAAATCAAAATCGACCGTTAGAAACATGATCAAGCGATTGAAAAGTAGTAAGAGTAATGCAATTAACACTATATTAAAGTTTAACAAAGATCAGACAACTTACTAATATCTGAAGAATTACAGCCGTCAAGAGAGAGAAAAAACAGCAAAAAATAACAACTCACGTTTCTGGAAAACCTAGGGGTCCTATATATAGAATACGATATCACCCGATCGGTTGAAAAGTCAACCGATTGGGTGACCTGCTTCGTTTCTTCGGCAGCTCAGCACAGGACTTCACCCGGTCACATGGCACGGTCGGTTGAGAGTTGAAGCTGATCGGTTGGATCTTCGTACCGTCGGGTGAACCGGTCGGTTGAGCTCTCCGTGTCTTGACTTCGGAGAATCGGCTACAGATGAACTGATCGGGTGAAGGTCACCCGATCGGTTGTCATTTAGCATCAAATTCCAGAGAGTTGGGGCGTTTGAACCGGTCTCTGAACCGACCAGTTGACTTTCCGCCCGCTTCAGCTTGTGTCCGGGTGGTGCACACGTGCATCACCCGATCGGTTGGAAGTGACCAACCGGTCGGGTGAGGGGCTGAAAAATGCTATCTTCGTCGTTTGACCCCCTGGATCACGCGTGACTCCTCCCGTTGCTCCAGGGACTCATGATATCATCGTTATATGTCTCCTACGCCAGTAAACTCCTGCAAAATACAAAAAACACGGAAAAGTGAAAGAAAACAAGAAAACATGAGAAAACGAATACAAGACGGCGGAAAACAACGGAAAAATACAAAAGAAAACGTGTGTGAATATATGAAATATAAACGCACGTCAAAGGGGTTGGGGCTAGGGTTAGGGTATGGGAAAGGGTTTGGTTTAGGGCGAGGGTTTAAGGTAGGGGGTTCGGTTTAGGTGTTGGGGGTAGGGTAGTGTTTAAAAATATGGGTTTGGGTTAGGGTTCGGTTAGTGTTAGGGTTGGAGTCAGGGCTAGGATTAGGGTTGAGGGTAGGGTTGAGTGTAGGGTTGAGGTTTGGGTAAAAACAGTTATGTGTCGAATTGGGGTTGGGGGAAGGTTTAGGGTTGTGGTTAGGATTAGGGTTATGGTTATGGTTAGGGAGTTGAGGTTAGGGTAAAGGGTTAAGTATCAGATTGGGGTGGGGGGGGGGGGAGTTTAGGGTTTAGGAAAAATAGAATTTATTTTTATTTGAGATTATATTGGTAATATCAAGGAAAAATAGAATTTATTTTAATTTTAGATTAATGAGAATTTAGCCATGCATGTTAAAACATACACTCTTGGTATAAAATTTATTTTAGTTATATTATCGATATCAAGGAAAAATATAATTTATTTTAATTTTAGATTAATGAGAACCTAACCATGCATGTTAAAACATACACTCTTGGTATAAAATTTATTTTATTTATATTGTCGATATCAAGGAAAAATAGAATTTTTTTTAGATTAATGAGAACCTAGCCATGTTAAAACATACAAGCTTGGTATCACAATGATAACCGCATACTTTTATGGAAGAGTTGACTATCATTTAAAGTTTCTCAAAATAGTTAATTTAGAAATATATAAATGGTTAATACACAATTACTTGTAAATTTCATCGTCAATTACAGATGCCGGAGGTTCCTGACAAGTCGTTTATGGAAATATCAGATCTAAAGATGACTGGAAACCGAAGATACTTAAAGGGGATAGATGTGTTCTTAGTGTATGCTGATGCCAACCCTCTAAGCATGGCCAGTGGAAAAATCCGTTGCCCTTACAAGAGGTGCCAGAACAATGAGATCCTTCAGAAGTACGTTGGTTGTGTCCATTTGGTGTCTCATAGGTTTGACCCCAATTTTAAATTTTGGAGTTACCACGGAGAAGGTACCGTAACAGAGGAGATACTTAGGGCAGAAGAGCGTATTGTGCATGGAGATTAAAGGGTAGATGACATAGATACAATGCTGGAAGATAATGGTGCGCCTAGTAGAAACAAGTCAGATGATGATCTTCACACTGTTGACTATGATCGATTGATGAAATTAATGGAGGATAATGAGTCTGATTTATACAAAGGATGCACGAAGTTCACGAGGATATCATCATGATTAGACTGCTGTATATCCAAACACTAAGCGGAATGGCAATTACACATTTTGAGATGTTGTTGGATTTGTTGAGAAGGGTAGTTCCCGGTGGGCAGGACAACATTCCAGCTACTCAATATGAAGCGAGCAAATTCGTTAATATGTTAGGGCTCGATTACAAGAAAATTGATGCATGCCCTAACGATTGCATTCTATACTACAAAGACAACAAAGACTTACATGAATGTCCAACATGTCAGGTTCCACGGTGGAAAGTTGAATAAAGAATAGGTGTGACGAGGGATGGTCCTATAGTCCAAAAGAAGAAGCAGACTCTGGCGAAGGTTCTCCGATATTTTCCAATGGTACCAAGGCCGCAGAGGTTTTTCATGTCTGCTGAATTGGCAGGAAAAATGCGATGGCACGCCACCGATCGCATAGAGGACAGAAAATTGAGGCATCCTGCCGATGGGGAAGTATGGAAGTATATTAACTGTATTTGTCTCGACTTTTCAAGGGAGACGAGGAATCTTAGACTTGGTCTCGCAAGCGATGGGTTTAATCCGTTTGGAGTGATGAGCTCTGGTTGGTCCACTTGGCCCGTGTTGTTGTCCCCGTATAACCTCCCGCCTTATATGTGCATGAAGCAACCATACTTGATACTGTCACTATTGATTCCTGGGAAATACTTGCTTGGAAATGATATTGATGTTTTCATGCAGCCCTTAATTTGGAGCTTTTATGGGAACAAGGTGTGGGCACTTCCAATGCCGTGACAAAGCAAAATTTCTACATGCGTGCTATTGTTTTATAGATGATAAACGAATTTTCAACGTATGCTAATCTATCTGGTTGGTCGACGAAAGGTTGGACGGCTTGCCCAGTTTGCACGACCGGTTATGAGGGCACATTCCTGAAATATAGCCGTAAGTTTTGCTTTTGGAAAAATAGAAGATGGTTGCATGCGGGTCATAGTTATAGGAGACATGGACATATGTTCGACGGCAAAACTGAACGTCGAGAAGCCCCAGAGCAACTAACCAGAGAGGACATATTTGAAGCACTTCACCCTTTGCAGAGAGTGAAATTTGGAAAGAATAAATATAGCAAAGAGCACCCTCTTGGTGTTAGAAGGCGGATTGCAAAGGGAAAAGGAAAGAGCAAGGACAAGGGCAAGGGCAAAACTAAAAGAAGAACGCCTTGAGTGTTGCGCACAGATTCTAACACAACAGATGTTCGAATACTACCAAGTGGTTGGTCAAAGTTTAGTATTTTCTTCCAATTGCCATATTGGAGGAATTTGAAAATATGTCACAACCTGGACGTCATGCACATCGAAAAGAACATATGTGAAAATCTGTTGTATACATTGATGCAAGACACCAACAAGTCAAAAGACAGAGTAAAGGCTCGGCTTAAAAGAATTGAATATACGCCATGAATTGCAGGCTATAAAAAAGGAAAATTACAAGTACGACCTGCCAGCTTCTCAGGTCACCCTGTCAAGAGGTGAAATTCATAATTTATGTGTGTTTCTCAAGTCATTGAAGTCATCGGATGGATATGTTTCGAATATATCAAGATGTGTGCATATAGACCAGATGAAGATATTCGGATTAAATACACATGATTATCATATATTGCTACATCAGTTGCTTCCGGTTACATTACGTCCAATCGATAAGAAGCTTGCAAAAGTCCTGATACAGTTCTGAGGGTTCTTCAGGCAGGTGTGCTCGAAGGTGATAGACGTTGGTGAATTTAAAGATTTAGAGGCACGTGTTATACTTGCACTGTGTAATATGGAAAAAATTTCCCCCTTTCATTCTTTACAATCATGGTTCGTCTTACTGTGCACCTGGCACAGGAGGCCCGCATTGCAGGGCCGGTACAATATCGGTGGATGTACCCCGTTGAAAGGTGAACGCCATGCCATATATTATTCTATTTTGCTAGGAACAAAATTAAACGTGAATTTGAACCTTTTTATGATTTTTGAACTGCAGGTATCTAGGGTTCATGAAGCAACTTGTGCATAATCATGCACGGCCAGAAGGGTCAATTTCCAAGTATTATACGTCAAATGAGGCCTTGATGTTCATATCTCGTTATTTGCAGGGCGTAGACACAAGGGTAAATCGTCCGGCAAGGGTTACTGAAGGATTATTCTATAATGATTATGGAGAGGACACTTGCTTTAGTAAAATTGAGCTTGAACAAGCACATTCATATGTTCTAAATAATCTACGCATATTTGGCTCCTATAGTAGGTAATAAAGCCGAGTTATTCACTTTTGTAAGTGGTGTAATTCCCAAGTTTTAATAGTTTTCTTTACTTGTCCCTCAGTCGTCATATAGAAGTACTCCAAGCCAAATTACGCGTAAAAGCTCTTAACCAAAAGATTGCAGATGCCCATGCTAAAGAATTTACGTCATGGCTGAAACTGACCGTAAGCGCTCGATTTCTCACGATAGTTACACACATATCACAAAATCAATTTTGATAACTTGCGTATATGAGTGCGATTCTTATTTATCTTAAAGAAGGTGTAGCAATGTGTACGAGGTGCACGACTATTCGAGGATATCCAAAAATATGTGTAACGGTCGGTTTTCGATCTTACCTTCTTCGTGCACGTGCTTTTGACCGTGCACGTAATTATTTTTGACTTTGTTTGTTTTTGAACACTTTGGTGTGATATGTCGTTTTGATCGTCTCTGAGAGTATTAAAATTGTGGTGGTGATTTGGAACGTTATTTCACGGGTCGTTCTCCCACGTTTTGACCTTATTTGAAGAGACGTCGCGATTCTCACTTTTGATGTGAGACGTTTTTATTTTTAGTTTCGTCCCTCGACGTCGAAATTGTGATCCGTCTTCTTAGTTTTCTTTCTCTCGTCGTCCCGATCATCCCAGTATTTTTCACATAATTTTTAGACTTCATTTGACTTATTTTGAAATTTTAGCACAGCCTATTTTAATTCTTTGAACCCTAAGTTCCACTAGTTTAACCCCTAATATAATTCCTATATATTTTATCACCTAACCCTAGTTGACTCAGCCCTATTCTTGGCCGCACACAATCCTTGCGTGAGTTGGAGAAGGGTAGAATGGGTTTTATTGTTTTAAAATTCTAATCCTAATTAAAATCAACCCTAGACCAAGTCAAACCCTTGCACTATATAAATACCCCCTAGGATAACCTATTTTTCCCAAGAAATCTAACCCTAGCCACCTCCACATCTCAAAATTTCTGCAGCAGCCGCTTGCAGCTCACGCACGCATATGCAGCCCGCAGCCACTCGGCCAGACCGAGGGAATTCCCCGCATCCGCTCGGTCTGACCGAGATCCACTCCCGTAAGCCCCGCATCGCCCATGCTTCAGCGATGCAACGCTGCAACCCCCGCAGCGACCGAGAGCTCTGCTCGGTCTGACCGAGAGCAAGCCCCGCATCGCCGCTCTGCTCCGCAGCGCTTTGTTGTAACCCTCGCACCCTGCTACGACCGAGAGCCCCGCTCGGTCTGACCGACCCGCTCCCCCGCTCTGCACCAATCCCCGCATCGCTGCAACTCCGCAGTTGCAAGCCGCCCGACCGAAAGCCCCACTCGGTCTGACCGAGAGAAACCCCCGCAGCGGCTAGCTGCGACCGAGGAACTTCGTCGCAACTCCGCATCCGTCGCACTACTTTGCTACCGTGGCCCCCCAAGCCCTCCAGAGTTGTTGTGGGTCCCCCATTGACCCCTAGCACTGCTGTGGGTCCCACTAGAGCGTTCTCATCACCGTTTGACTATTTTGACGTTGCGATACGTCGTATCTCCTTCGTCGCATGTTCTAGCTTTGGAATCTTGGTTCGTTGATCTGGCTGCCGCCCAGACTTGGCGAGCGAGTAATCTATTTTGGATCTGGACTAAGAGCACGATC
This sequence comes from Scilla litardierei, assembly GCA_030789695.1. Taxonomy (NCBI): domain Eukaryota; kingdom Viridiplantae; phylum Streptophyta; class Magnoliopsida; order Asparagales; family Asparagaceae; genus Scilla; species Scilla litardierei. The sequence continues at coordinate 7,721 of JAULAV010003116.1, read as the reverse complement.
TTTTATTCCAACCCCTGGCGTCGCTACCTGACGCCAGTGTAGCTTTCGCGTCGTGTTGAGGTAACGTTCTGCACTCTTAGGATCCCCAACCCTTGCCTGTTAAACAAGATACAATTTGGTGTTTTTAATTGTTTAGATTCACTAATCAAGATAACTTAAATCGGGACTGTAGGTTGGTGGACTTGTGCACATAGGTAGTTTGGACTTTCGGACGGTGTTTTCGGACGTCAGGTTGCAGGCAAGTGAAACTTGCCCGTTCCTTGTTTAGGCCATGCTGTAGGCCACTTTTTGTACCGTAGCATAAAAAAGACTAGGCAGTAAAATAATAGCTGCCTAGACGTCAGTTTGATCTAGCTTGACAACGAAGCTAGAACCCACCCTTACTTGCTTTCGTCATGCTGCCACGTCATCCATGCATCTATAATTGCCATGTTTAAATACCTTATCTGTACGCTTTTAAATACAACTTGCCATGCCATGTCATCCATCCATGAATGTTGCATTCGTAACACATGCTACTATACTTGTACTCCCTTGTTCGGGCTAAGCACCTGCTTTTGCGGGCACAACCCTATGCCAATAACACTCCCTGGCTCGTGATCCAGAAGATGGACACCAGTCCATATACATGTGGTGGGGTAGGGTTAAGCGACCACTCAGCGTAGAAGTGTGCCCGTACAGCCCCTTCAGCTGTAAGGCGTAAACTCTGGGTTTGAGGTAGGGTTAAGCGACCACTCAGCATTGAAGTGAGCCCGTACAGCCACTTCAGCTGTAAGGAGTAAACTCTGTGCACGACATGAAAACGTGACTTATGAATCCATGTGAATGTTAGTAGTCTTGCTACTCCTGTCATGCCATGCTAGTTGTATTATTGTACTTGTTGTTTTCCTTATCTATTGCACTCATACTATAACTACCATGTCATTGCATAAATTTTAGAACTGCTAGGTTGTTTACTTTCCTTTTAGTTTTCTTGCACAAGTCTTTTGTAGACTTGCTGACATGTGCCCTCTCTCTTTTGGGTGTCACATGTTAGACCCTGAGCTAGAGACCGTTGCTGAGGACGAGGTGTTCGCTGACGTCGAGCCTGAGCCCACGTTTGACGAGGAGTTTGTGGACACCGGTGACCAGTCTTAGAGACTGTTCTGAGTTACTTTTGTTTTAGTTTGCTGTTAGTTGTCGGTGCGTAGCACCTTTACTTTCCGTACGTTGTACTTTTGTTGGCCATGCTTGGGCCTTTTAGACTCTTTTTCTTTCTAGCCTGGTGACTTTTCTGTGATGTTGGAACTTATTTATTATGGACATTCTGAGATTGAATAAATTTTTATCTGTCTCTCTTTCCTTATTATTATGGTTGTTCTGCTTCGCATTTGCAAGGACCTGAACTCCGTTAAATCCAGACGCTTTACAGACTGGAGCCTCACAGCTCCAAGTCTGAGCGGACCTTCTCACATCTCGCCTTTATTTTAGGGAAGCGTGGCGTGACAGGTTTTGTTGGTGGCCCATGCAGGTCCCTTTTGCAATTGCGAATTATTGGAACAACGATAATAATTATAGGATGTCCAATAAATAAATATCGACATCCGAGTCATAAGCTTTGAGACTAATTTATATCGTTTTCCTATGTCATTAGATGGCAGGAAGACGACAGACCTGAGCTGGTGGTGGGCCCAATCGTGCTGAGGTGCCGGATAGAGAGCCCACCAATGCTGAGATCATGATGATGATGCATCAGATGATGCAGGTGCAACATGGTATGCTTCAGAATACCCAGAATTCCCGTCGCTTCAAGCCAGGCGTGAAGCAGTTTCGGGAGCTGGGCCCGAATTACTTTGATGGATCTGAAGGACCGTTGGCTGCTGAGGAGTGGATCAGGAATACTGGGGATAATCTGAAGGTGTCGAAGAATAACCTGGCTGGATGGGTTGAGTTGGTGAAGAAGCAGCTCAGGGATAATGCCCGCAACTGGTGGGATGCAGAGGAGGAGCTGTTGATGAAGCCGATACATTGGGCTACTTTCAAGTCCAGGTTCGATGAGGAGTACTTTCCGTAGGCTGCCAGGAGGGAGATGTTGCAACGATTCATTGAACTGAAGCAGGGAAATCTGACGGTGGACCAGTACCATCAGGAGTTCACCAGGCTGAGTCGCTTCGCACCGAAGATGGTGGAGGATGCTGAGGAGAAAGCTCAGAGGTTCCTGTAGGGTCTTTCCCTAGATCTGCAGAGCCTGATGTCTTCATCAAATCTGGAGTCTTATCAGAAGTTGTTGGTAGCTGCTAGGAGGCAAGAGCGGATTGCAAGCCAGAAGAGAGGACAGACTTTTGGAGCTGGGAGGAGGCCTATGGAGCAGGCCAGAGCAGTGGTTAGGCCTGGGTTCAAGCCTAACCAGCCAGTGCAGTTCAAGAGGCCAGGTGGGCCTACTCTGAAGACTTGCCATTTCTGCGGCAAGACTAGTCACATCAAGGAGCAGTGCAGGAGATTTCTGGGCCAGTGCCTGATTTGTGGAGACGCTACTCATGCAGCGAAGGATTGTCAGCATGCAAACTAGATGCGGAGAGCACCAGATGGAGTTCAGCAACAGAGAGGACCAGTTGCAGCTCAGCCGTTGCAGCAGAGAGCCCCTGTACCTGCTGAACGTGGAGCGCATCTCTTTCCACAGAAGCAGGCGTTTAAGCACGCTATGCAGCCGAGGAGGCAGGCTTTCCTAATGACGGCAGTGGAGAGCGAGGCTGTGGATGAGGTTATCGCAGGTAACCCTCAGTCTAGTTGTTTCCTTCCTTGGTTAGTTTTGGTTGTTAGATTATGTTTGGTTGCTTGCATATGATTGTTTGCTAGAATAGGGCTTGATTATTAGATTGTCTGTTAGGTGTGATTTTGGTTTGCACATTTCCTGCACGAGTCCTCTTTGACTCTGGTGCATCGATGTGCATTATATCCCGGAGCTTCGTGGAGAAGCATTCCTTGACGACATCCCCTCTTTCCAAGAGTTGGAACATCGTTACAGGAAATGGCGTGATCTCGGTGCATCGTGGTTGTAATTCTTGCCCTTTGGTGGTCTGTGGACATGAGCTTTACACTGATTTTATTCTCCATGACATCATCAACTATGATGCCGTTCTTGGGATGGATTGGCTTGCGAGTTTCTATGCTACGATCGATTACCGGAGAAAGAAGGTGGTGTTCGAGATCCCAGGACATCCAGTGTTTGAGTTCAGTCGAGGTAGCAGTTTGCTTGGCCCTGTCAGATTTTGGGCCAGACCGGTGGAGATTGTTACTATGCAGATGAAGCAGAGTAGACCAGATGTGGTGCGAGAATTCGACGACGTCTTCCACGAGGAGATGTCTGGACTGTCGCCTGATCGAGCTCTCGACTTTTTGATTGATCTTATTCCGGGAGCGCAGCCTATTTCGAAGGTGCCGTATCGTATGGCTCCAGCTGAGTTGGAGGAGTTGCGTAGACAGCTGGATGAGCTTTTGCAGAAGGGTTACATCAATCCTAGTGTGTCTCCGTGGGGAGCACCGGTACTGCTGGTGAAGAAGAAGGATGGTTCGCGTCACATGTGCGTGGACTACAGGAAGCTGAATGCCGTCACCATCAAGAATAAATATCCATTACCTTGTATTGATGACATTTTTGACCAGCTTGGAGGATCGAGGGTGTTCTCTAAGTTAGATCTGAGGAGTGGTTACCATCAGCTGAAGGTGAAGAAGGAAGATATCCCGAAGACAGCATTCAGGACGAAGTATGGTCACTACGAGTTCGTGGTTATGCCCTTCGGTGTAACCAATGCGCCCACAGTTTTTATGAACTTGATGAATCTGATCTTCTATGACTTTCTAGATAAGTTTGTCGTTATCTTTATTGACGACATCTTGATCTATTCAAAGTCAGAGGAAGAGCACTCATCGCACTTGAGGACAATATTGGAAATTTTGAGGAAGCATCGTTTGTATGCTAAGTATTCCAAGTGCGAGTTTCGGCTGGATAAGGTTGCTTTTCTTGGACACGTGGTGTCAGGAGATGGAATTTCGGTAGATCCCGAGAAGATTAAGGCTATCAGAGAGTGGCCTGTTCTGCAGTCTGCGTCTGAGATCAGGAGTTTCCTTGGGCTTGCAGGTGATTATCGGCGCTTCATTAAGGACTTCTCCCGTATTTCTGAGCCGATGACCAGACTGACACGGAAGGATGTACCATTTGTTTGGTCTGATGATTGTGAGAATGCCTTTGATGTTCTAAAGGAGAGATTGACGACTGCCCATGTTCTTGCTGTGCCTGATCGGAGTGGAGGATTCGAGATCTTTTGCGATGCTTCTGGAAAGGTTCTTGGTTGTGTGTTGCACCAGTATGGGCACGTGGTTGCGTATGCTTCTCGTCATCTCAAGACCCATGAGAAGAATTACCCGACACATGATTTGGAGTTGGCTGCGGTCGTGTTTGCGCTCAAGATTTGGAGGCACTTCTTGTTGAGTGAGAAGGTGAAGATCTTCACTGATCACAAAAGCTTGAAGTATATCTTTACTCAGAAGGAGCTCAACATGCGACATCGTCGATGGTTAGAGCTCATGGCAGATTATGAAATTGACTTGCAGTATCACCCTGGCAAGGTGAATGTGGTTCCGGATGCGTTGAGCAGACTTCCAGCGGTGATGATATTGACTTCGCAGTGGAGATTGCAGCAGGATTTTTGCGAGTCTGGTATTGAGATTATTCTTCATGGAGAGGCTTCTTCATTGATGTGTATGCAGATACAGTCGACGATCGTGGATCGGATCAAGGTAAGTCAGGCTGGAGATCCGAAGCTGGTGAAGATTCGGGAGCAGGTAGAAGCCGGTCTGCGGACAGACTTCTTGATTCATGAGGATGGCTCGCTGAGGTATGGAGCCAGGTTGTGTGTGCCAGCTGGGGATATCAGAGAGGAGTTATTAGTTGAGGCACACAGTTCGCCGTATTCTGTGCATCCTGGTGGTACCAAGATGTACAAGGATCTTCGCTTAAACTATTGGTGGCATGGTATGAAGAGGAGTGTGGCTCGGAGTGTAGCCAAGTGTCTGGTTTGCCAGCAGGTAAAGGCGGAGCATCAGCGTACGGCATGGTTGCTACAACTGCTTCCGATTCCAGAGTGGAAGCGGCAACACATCACTATGGATTTCGTGACTGGACTACCTCGGAGTCCGAAGCAGAATGATGTGATTTGGGTGATCATAGACCAATTAACCAAATCAGCGCACTTTATTCCTTTCCGAGTAGGACATTCCACTGAGACGCTAGCGAGGAGATATATGGAGGTAAATTCTTTTACTCTCCGTTTCTATTTCCTTTTCCTAGTTTAGATAGTGATGTAACATGAATCGTGCAGGAGATCGTACGACTTCACGGAGTCCCCGTGAGTATCGTGTCGGACAGAGACACGACATTCACAACTCAGTTTTGGCAGAGTCTGCAGAAGAGCTTGGGTACGAGTCTGAGTTTCAGTACCGTGTACCATCCGCAGACGGATAGCCAATCCGAGATGACGATTCAGATTTTGGAGGACATGCTAAGAGCGTGCATGTTGGACTTCAAGGAATCTTGGGAGGATCATCTCCATCATATGGAGTTTACCTACAATAACAGCTATCAGGCGAGTATTGGCATGGCGCCATTCACCGTGCTATACGGGAAGAAATGTCGATCACCACTTAGCTGGGATGACATTGGAGATCGGGAGCTGTTAGGACTGGAGATGATCGTGGAGGCCATTGATGTTGTGAGAAACATCCGGGAGAAGCTGAAGATCGCACAGGACCGTTTCAAGCATTGTGCTGATGCTAAACGGAGGCCTTTGGAATTTCAGCCTGGAGATCACGTCTTTCTGAAGATTTCTCTGAACCGCGGAGTTATCCGATTTGGGAAGAGAGGCAAGCTGAGTCCGAGGTACATTAGGCCGTTTGACGTCCTGTAGAGAGTTGGAGCTGTGGCTTATCGCTTGGCGTTGCCACCGTCACTGGAGGGAGTTCACGACGTATTTCACGTATCTCAGTTACGTCGATGCGTCAGTGATCCGTCACATGCTGTGGATTTCTCGGATATCACGGTTCAACCGGATCTTACCTATGATCAGCAGCCAGTTGAGATACTGGATCGACGGCAGAAGCAGCTGAGGAATAAGACCGTCGACTTGGTTCGAGTGCAGTGGCGTCATGGTTCCCCTGGGGAGTCCACCTGGGAGCGTGAGGATGACATGAGAGAGCGCTTCCTGAACTTGTTTCCGAGCAAGAGTTGTTGTTGATTCCGAGGGCAGAATCATTCCTAAGGTGGGGAGGATGAAACAATCGGTTTTTGATCTTACCTTCTTCATGCACGTGCTTTTGACCGTGCACGTAATTATTTTTGACATTGTTTTTGAACACTTTGGTGTGATATGTCGTTGTGATCATCTCTGAGAGTATTAAAATTGTGGTGTTGATTTGGAACGTCATTTCATGGGTCGTTCTCCCACGATTTGACCTTATTTGAAGAGACGTCGCGATTCTCACTTTTGACGTAAGACGTTTTTATTTTTAGTTTCGTCCCTCGACGTCGAAATTGTGATCCGTCTTCTTAGTTTTCTTTCTCTCGTCATCCCGATCACCCCAGTATTTTTCTCATAATTTTTAGACTTCATTTGACCTATTTTGAAATTTTAGCACAGCCTATTTTAATTCTTTGAACCCTAAGTTCCACTAGTTTAACCCCTAATATAATTCCTACATATTTTATCACCTAACCCTAGTTGACTCAGCCTTATTCTTGGCCGCACACAATCCTTGCGTGAGTAGGAAAATGAGAGAATGGGTTTTATTGTTTTAAAATTCGAATCCTAATTAAAATCAACCCTAGACCAAGTCAAACCCTTGCACTATATAAATACCCCCTAGGATAACCTATTTTTCCCAAGAAATCAAACCCTAGCCGCCCCCACATCTCAAAATTTCCGCAGCAGCCGCTTGCAGCTCACGCACGCATCTGCAGTCCGCTGCCGCTCGGCCAGACCGAGGGAATTCCCCACATCCGCTCGGTCTGACCGAGAGCCGCTCCTGCAAGCCCCGCATCACCCCTGCTGCAGCATTGCAACGCTACAACCCCCACATCGACCGAGAGCTCCGCTCGGTCTGACCGAGAGCAAGCCCCGCATCGCCGCTCCGCTCCACAGCGCTTCGTTGCAACCCCCGCACCCCGCTACGACCGAGAGCCCCGCTCGGTCTGACCGACCCGCTTCCCCGCTCCGCACCAATCCCCGCATCGCTGCAACTCCGCAGTGCTGCAAGCCACCCGACCGAAATCCCCACTCGGTCTGGCCGAGAGAAACCCCCGCAGCGGCTAGCTGCGACCGAGGAACTTCGTCGCAACTCCTCATCCGTCGCACTACTTTGCTGCCGTGGGCCCCCAAGCCCTCAAGAGTTGATGTGGGTCCCCCATTGACCCATAGCACTGCTGTGGGCCCCACTACAATGTTCTCATCACTGTTTCGACTATTTTGACGTTGCGACACGTCGTATCTCCTTCGTCGCATGTTCTAGCTTTGGAATCTTGGTTCGTTGATCTGGTTACCGCCCAGACTTGGCGAGCAAGGAATCTATTTTGGAATTTGGACTAGGAGCGCGATCTTTTATTCCAACCACTGGCGTCGCTACCCGACGCCTGTGTAGCTTTCGCGTCGTGTTGAGGTAATGTTCTGCACTCTTAGGATCCCCAACCCTTG
>JAULAV010003115.1:0-28018 GCA_030789695.1 Scilla litardierei | reverse complement strand
TGAAATGATTGTAACGAACTCCATAAGCTTTTTATTATTCAGAACTTTATTATGCGCATTTTTGGGGGTGGATTTTCGGCTTTTTATCTGATGTAATCTTCTGATTTGATTGTAAGAATATCTAATCTTTGTTGTAATTAGTTAATTGCCTCTAGTTCTCTATTGCATTGTGATTGCATTGCATTGATTGCCATTTCCTTGGCTTATTCCCTACTTTCTAGTTTTGAATGCATTGATTACATTCATTATAACTATGATTAGTGAGTAATCCCATTAGCTAGGGCCATGTAGAGCCATATTGTGGGGGTTGATCGAGATGGATCGCCCAAAATATCGACCCAATTAAGATTTTAGTCTTGGAATAGGATTAGATGATGAGCCGAATTCAACTCTTCCCATTATGGTGCTATACAATCCTAACCACCAACTAACCATTGGGTTTTTGATTTGACGCCTATAACAGAGGGATAACTATCTAGTGCCTGGCATTGACGACAAATCGGGCACACCCACTAGAACAACATATATCATAGCGATCGACTAATCATCGGGGCTATGATAGGGATCCAACCTATTCTCCGATTCCCTCTCTCATAGTTAGACGTCGATGAGACGAGGATTGAGGCTTAGCCTCATCAGAGACTATAATCCTTGTGTTGAGAAGCTAGATCCATTTAGCTCAATCCTTACAATAGTGGTGATACATTAGCCCTAGCTCCCTCTCCAACTGAATTTCCTCCTAGTTGATCGTCCTTCACCTTTGTTACATCAATCTTATGGCTACATAATACCTGACACAAATCCTAGATTCGAATCTTCGCCTCCCTGTGTTCGACACCCGCTACACATGACTCGTGCGCTTGCGGACATTAATAAAAGCACAAAACAATGACTATATTTGGAATACTTTTATTATGGGACATGTGAGACCCAATTGGATTGACATAATTCATCTCTTACATGATACAAGTGAATATCTAATATAGAGGATGGGGGTTGTGTGGCTGGGATCCAATGCAGTTAGCGGAGGAAAGACGCTCGTTGAGGAGTGCAATGAGCTGATTGAATAGCTTCATCTACCATGTGACATTCATGATCCATCATTTGATCATGGTGTGTTCCTTCCTGTAGTGTAGATAAAATGAATAAAAGTCTTAGTTTTATCTCTTTAGTAGTATATTTTCCGTTCTAACATTTTTGTTTCTAGCATCTTTGAATATATCTAATACTCTTTCAACATTGAGGACAATGTTCATCTTTAAGTTAGGGGGGGCTGTTAGATTCTATAGGATTTTTAGTATTAGTTGTCGTTTGTTGTTGTTTAGTTGTTTTTGATTAGATTGTTTTAGAGAAAGGGATCATGCAGCATCATCATCATCCAATCTTATTGCAAGTATATTGTTGTGTGCCACCATCTTTGCCTTCATCAATTTTTTGCGCGGTGAAGTGATAGTTTTAAATTTATACCGCAAGCGCACGGTGTTGTACTAGCACTTACAAGTCAAACCACAGGGATGAGTCTGACCGAATTCTAGCAGATCCTAGGTTATAGTTATCTACATGGATATTTGGGAATGAGGAAAATAAGATAAAAGAAATGCTCTAGAGCTATGTATCCCCTCTACTGTGGGTTGAATATGAGAATTAACTCCTTTTCTAGTGTTGAATTAATCTAGGGGGTAGGGGGGTTGTTGCACCTGATGTTGATACCTACCCCTACTATCGAAGTGCATGATGGGACTATCCATCAGTGGTAAAGTCAATTGGCGTTGGTCATCAACACATGACAAGTGCATTATGCACAATAATATTCCTCAACATTCCTTTATGCCACTATCATATATAGAAGTTAGGTCATTGCTTGGATGCTCTAATCGATGCCCAACTTTCGTTGATGACACAGATATTACAAATCAATAAAGGGATCAGAAACCCAATATCAACCCCAACTGGCGTTGGCTGTAAACCTAATTACCCAGAAAAGGGGAAACCAATATTTATTGATAATAAATTATCAAAGGCAAAACCATAATCGACAATACAAAGGCTAAACTAAACATCTCAATCCATATTCAATCCATAATAGAGTTCAACCCTTGCCCTAGATGAACACTACACTATACACATCAAATATATCATCGTAAAGTTAGCACAAGAACAATAAGAACATATAAACAAAAGAAAGACAATACTTGTCTTATAAAGTCGACAATTCAAAGATCCATAATTCATTCAAGTTTGCTCAAAAGAAAGAAGAACAAAATAAAACCTAATCTAATCTACTCCTAATACTAACTAATGATAGCGGAAGAATTATCAAAGCTGTAAGAAACCACCCCCCTCCCTCGCTCAACTGCACACAAGAAGTATAAATACAAACCCAAAGGGCCCTAACGATTTCGGGCAAAACCTGACCCAGTAGCCGCTACTTGACGTGTCGAGCTTTGAAACGGTTGTGTCAACTCAACCCATAGTAAGAACAAGCTTGTTACCCTAGATCGACACGTCGTATCGAAGGCGACACAACTATGTCACTAAAATTCCCAGCGAGCCGTGTTTTTGTTGCTTCTGCCCAAACAGTTACACTGTCATGTGGCTCATCCCACACGACCATGTCAGTCTTCTCTTCACTGTAGTGGGCTAAAGAAACACTAAAAACAAAATTAAAAAGCAAAAAAGGTGGGTGGGGCTTAATAAAGGGGGCCAGCCATGTGCTGGGCAATATCCCAGTGGCACCGGGCTTGTGCCCAGGCCAGCAGGCCCTACTTGGCTCTGCATGCCCAATGGGCACCTGCACAGTGGTAGGCCCCACGGTGGGGCCCACAGTGTTAGTAAAACCCTTGAGTTATTTTGGGCGAATGGGTTATTTCGAAATGCGTATTTTTTGCAAACTTTGGACATACATTTAAGGGGTCAAACGAAGTCGGAATTGAGCCCCGTTTTTTTATACGTTCACCGTTCATGCTCTTCGATTTGATATATGATATCGCTTGTGAAGCTCAACAGTGATGGAGAGAAAATTCGTTGAACTTTGTCCTTCGTGAAGGTCCAACTTGAAATTAATTTTCTTCTCAAACATTTAGTCCCACATCAAATATGGAGAAAAGATGAGGGGTCAGCCGCCTATATAAATAGGGGCCAACCCCCTCCTTGAAACTTGCACCAAGCTTCAGATCTACGTAGCTCCGTTAAATGTAAGCAAGCCCATATTAAAGCTTAAATTAATATTCACTCTTTCTCCCATTCCTTCCTTGCTACTGATCGGGCTCTAGCAAAGCTACGAAGGAGTTCAGATCGGATCTGAAGTCTTGACGGATGATCCAATCAAGGGGAAACTTTTAGGCGTGCATGGTTGGCTTGGCGAGAAGGAGATTGTTCACTTTGGGACGCGGTTCGGCTCAGGAGAAGCCGCTCAGGCCCAACATAGGACACTAGTTTGTGGGATTCTATGCCTCGCTAACGTACAAGGCAAATGTTAGTAGTTTAATATTCATGTGTTTATAATTGCCGTCAAATATTATAGATCTATCATTAGGGGTTGGTCAAACCCACCCTGGGATAGTAGAGATTTTGGCAGATTCTGGTTAGGGCTTATTTCTTCAGGGCCTTTCTTAAAACTGTTTTAAGATGTTTTTGCGCCGCTTAGTAACTTCCTTCGTCCGCCCGACTTAGGTCGAACGTCAATTTTATAGCCATAAGGACCTTGAAAATCCTTCAGTAGCAGGCTGCAAGATTTGTGGGATGAAGGGGCATGTGTCTACCCATGCCAATATAATACCCACCCCTACAACCCACACCTATATGACCATAACCTAAATAATAACACCTCGCATCAATACCCCCAGACCTATATGCTCCCACCTCCACCAAAACCAAGCCTTGAAATCCGAATATAAAAATATCTTTCAAACAAAGGACAATTGATTGCTCCCTCCCCTACCACGATGATCGATGCCTACCTTAATGAGATTGCCCAAAATCTGAACCTCATTTCCCAATCACATGGGTAACCGAAACATCATTCCTGGGCTTCCATCATTGAGATTCCATTACTAGGAAGAATGCATCATGGTGGAGGAGCTACATCTACAATTGGAGAGTAGACGAAGCAAAACCAGACACCTGAGGAGTAATTTGCTAGCTTCACACATCTTGATGGAGGTACTTTCTGGCAGGCTTGGGAGGGGTTTAACCAACTGGTGGATGGACTGCCACAATATGGAGTTAGCATGTTTTGGCTCCTTTATTTCTTCAGTGGAGGACTGCATGTAACATTGCAAGAATTCATGATAAGAATGAATGGATGCCAATTATTTGACATGTCGCCTGAAGCAGCTTCGAAGTACCTTAAGGCTGCCACTATGACTGACGCATCATTGGCCACCTACACAACGGGAGGTAATCTATCTATGCTAATTTTTGAGTATTCTGATATAGTTTCCTCCCCTCCTGCAGGTACCACCAGTGAGACACATGTTGCCGATGACCACATCCACCACCACACTTCTGTTCATGATGAAATGGATGATGGGCCATGCGTGGGACCAAGGAGGGAAACGATACTTAACAGTATGGATGATATCATACATGGAGCATGCGAGGGCATACCCACAACTTCCATATTTCATGAGCCCGAGCCAATTTTTCCTGCTGGTTGGCTTCCCTCCTACGACATTATTGAGAGCATCGAGGGTACTGTAGAATATATCCATGTCGACGAGGTGGATGTGCATGAGGGCATAGAGACGACAATGCATTCTATAGAGCCCGAAGCACTTTTACCCACCACCTTTACGTTCGTAGCCATTCTCTACCCCACCAAAGGCACCGAATCCACCAAAGCATAACATCCCCATTCAGAGAGATTTTCTAGATCACACTTGCTCCTTCTTTGAATCTCGTATTTCATTTTATAATCTTTTAGATTTGGACGTTTTTGACATGATGTATCTCTTGCAGGACACATCTTTAGATGCAGAAGAGGTATACTTAGTCATGCCATCACTAGGGGATTTGTTTATTGATGCGACAAGTGAGGATTTGATTGCATCTTGTTCAGAGAGTAGCATACAACTTCCAGGGAGTAGTCGTCACCATTCTTTCATTCTTTCGAACTCTTTTGATGATTACCTCTGGAACAGTTATATTTCAGGGAGAAATTTTTTCCATTGGGTAGATGCTCCTTGTCACTTGTAGGCTCTAGGTGGACATCCTCGAGAGATGTTGGGAGGAACATTGCTAAGACCTGATGGAGTTCGTGGCACGAAGCTCTTAGTTGAGCCACGAAAGGAGCAGGTGAGCAGCTACCTGCTCTACTTCAGATTCATGATACACCGTTTGAAGGGTTTTGGGACCCTTAGGGCACAAAAACTCTATGCCCGTCCTAAGTCAGACTGAACATAGACATAAAAGTAGCGGAAAAATAAACATGTTAAACTAATTAACATTTAACCCTAAAGTCCAAGACCATAATCCAAGATCTATGCCGACTTGGGATGGGTCTGACCATCCCAAGAAGGATCTAGCCTACTGCAATTAAATTAAACTAATGCTAATAAACACATACCCGGAATCTCAACCCTAGAGCAGACGAGATGTTCCGCACCGTCTTCAGAGCCGCTCCCCGTCCCACACCGATCTGCTCTTCGATCCGCTCCCCAAACCGCTCCTCGAACCGCTCCGCATCCTGAGGCGATCAATCCCGTGTTGTCGAGCCAACCACGCGCCGAAGAAAGTTTCACGCGAGTGAAACCTCCACCTAGATTTTGGATCTGAATCCGAACTCCGTTGCGGCTTTGCTAGAGCCGTCAAGAGTAAGGTAGAAATATTAGGGAGATATAGAAATATTAATTAAGCCTAGATCCGAGCGTGCTCCAACATTTACGAGAGCCGCTCAGATCTGGAGCTTGGGACGAGTTTTGAGAAGGAGAGTAGACCCCTATTTATATAGGCAACTGACTGCTCCTCTTTCTCTAAATCTGATGTGGGACTAATAATTGGGTTAATTAAAATCAAGTTAGTTTGCACTTCACAAAGTGCACACTTCCGTGAATTTTAACTCACTTACTGTTGAGCTTCATGATTGATACAACCTATCAATCTGAAGGGTGTTCAATGGTGAACACATAGGAAAAAACCGTTCGTCAATCGGAGTTCGTTTGACCCTCCAATTGATTGTCCAAAGATCAACCCAAGGCTAGTTTTTTGCAAAAACTGAGCCGTCAAATAATTTTGCACAGTAAAGGTTCAAAACCCTAGGACCGGGGCCCACAAGTGGGCCCCATGCATTCAGCACGCACAGAAAACTGCTTGGTTAAATCCCAGGCCACGCCTGGGCTTGCCCAGGCGCTGGGCGCAGCCCGCCTGGGCTTGCCCAGGCGGCCTGGGCGAGCCCAGCCCCGCGCCTGGGCTTTGCCTAGGCCCCGCCTGGGCCAAGCCCAGGCCCACGCCTGGGCTTTGCCCAGGCGCTGGGCAAGCCCAGGCCACGCCTGGCCAAGCCTAGGCCTATGCTTGGGTTTGCTCAGGCCTTGGCTTCTGTTGGGCATGGCCAGCAGTCCAGACCTAGTCTGGCCTGATCTTGTCCTTTGGGCTGTTTTGGGCATAACTTTGGTATTTGGTGTCCGATTTGGACGCCGTTCGAACCTGGGTTTAGACCGGGATATTTCCGTCTTACCCGTGAACTTTTTCTTGCATTTATATTATTAAATATTGTTTTAAACAATTTAAAACACATTTAATCTCTTTTGCATCAAATGCAAAATAGTCCCTATCTAAGCTTAAATTATCATTTGCATCAAATGCAAAATAGTCCATATCTAAGCTTAAATTATCATTTGCATCAAATACAAATTATCCGAGGGCATATTCCTCTACACCATTTAACCATATGCATCCTACTCCAGTAGTGTAGCTTTTTATTTGATTTCTAGGAAACCAGTATAAATAAACTCGTCTCCTCTTGATAGCGAGGGAATGATATTAGGATTATTTGTTTTTCCTTTTAATTTGAAATTTTTTGAATAAACCACTCAGCTTTCATACGGCACACACATATTCACAGTGACCCAAACTCACTATGCACTTTATTTCCTTGCTTTGCCTTGGCTTCATATTTTTATGACTCCACCACCCCCGGCTCATTGGCCCTCTCTTTCTTCTCTCCAACATAATTAGGGTTTGTTTTTATTCTAACTTAGGGGATGCATTCACATGCTTATCATCATGGTCCCCCTATTTTTCAACTCTTTCTAGCATTGGGGATAATGCTTGATTCAAGTGTGGGGGATGCATTTCATGCATCATTTGTTATACATTATATTACGAATTCCACAACAGCCAAGTTTTTATCCACATGGACACTTTGGTGAAATTTTTTAAGATTTTTATCTCTTTTTATTCGCTTTCTCATCTTCGATCATGATATGTGCTTAGGATATGTTTTTAGTGTTAGATCTCATCACAGCATGCTTATCATTCATATGCTCTTAATCCCTTAATAGAAGTACTCAAAACGGCCTAGGTTAAATTTTTTTCTTGGGAATCCATCTTATGTGTGTATCTTAGATGTTTTAGTCTGAGTATAATGGTTAATGATCTTGTAGGACTTGAATAACAACATGCATATTTAGTACTGAGGAGTAATATTGCCTAACTTATTCATGTCTGAAAAAGAAAAAAAGAAAAAAAGAAAAAAGAAAAAAAAAAGAAAAAATTGAATGAAAATGAAAATAAAATGTACAAGGATAAAAGAAGAATAATTATGAATTGTTCTTCCAGATACAACAAGTAGCCGAATTCTCGTGACTCAGGAACCATTGGGAATTTGCACCAAAATATTTAGCTTGGGGGAGTGATCGCTCCAAAATGTAACCTAAGAAAGACCTAGCTATGGTGCAAATTACACGGAGATAGATCCCCGGCAACGGCGCCAAAAACTTGGTCGGCGCCCCGGTGTGCACACGCACACGGGACGAGCAACTCGTAGTCTTACCGCAAGCACACGGCGAAGTGGCGAGCAGGTATCGAACTCAGGGAGGGACAATGACAGTGTCTCTTTCTAATCACCTAGCTATCGAAATGGTTTGGGGTAAAATTGTCACAATCGTTCGTATATCGATAGAAATATCAATAAAATAAAGCACCTAGGGATAGGGAATCCCTGCTACGAACCGTATCTCATCGTTGTGATTCGTAGGTTACGTCATTGCTAGACTTGAATTTTAGATGAACTAGTCGCAACTAAATGTGAAACCAAGCTCACGCTCTCGCGCTATTGCCGGTCTATAGCAAACCTAGGTTAGGGCCCAATCTCTTGCAAACCCTAACCTAAGCCGCTAGCATTAGGATCGACATCATCGTTCAATCATATCTTGAGCCCACTCTCGTGCAAACTCGAGCTACGACCTAGGTTAAGATAGTTCCTACCCGTCCAATCTCTTGCAAACGAGTATGGGTATAGAATTACGATCGAAAACCCTAGCCATGGTCCAATCTCTTGCAAACCAATTCTAGAAAATTACAATCGTAAATCTAAATCAAATTTCTAGGTCTTCCTATCAATTGGGATCCAATCTCTTGCAAATCCCAATCAATATGAATCTCTAGCTATCCGTAATCAATCAATCCTAACCTAACCCTAATCAATTCTAGCAAGAATTTCACCAATTCATCACAATTTAGAAATAGGGTTCATTGGGTTCATCCCTATGCCCTAGGACAATAGAACTACTCACTATTCATGATGCAATTCAATAAAAATTCAATAGAAAATTCAGCACAAATCATTGCAATAGAAAAATCAATAACAAAAATGGAATTTTTAAATGAGAAAGGAGACAAACCAATGAGAACCCAATAGCATCCAACAAAAATCTCCTTTCTAATCTCTCAAAAGCCCTAAATCTAATTACCTAAAAAGCTCTCTAAAAAGGCTGCAAAAAGTATTAAAAAGTTCTTCTAAACTTGGGCAAAAACTGGGTTTAAATACCCCTAAAAACGCCCAGAAATTCGTGACAAAAATGCCCATGCGCAGCTCAAAAATCGCAGTTTACGCAGCAGGCGGGGCGGCCCACTTGGCTGAGTGACAAATGTCACTCGGCCGAGTGACAAACCCTGTAAAATTACAGTAAGTTCGGGATTTTGGGGGTCTGTCTTCGGAAGGTGACTCGGCCGAGTGGTTTTACTCACTTGGCCGAGGGGCATTTCTTGCTCGACCGAGTCGGAGTCGTCAAAAGCCTGTAAATTAACAATAAGTCGGCCGTTTTTGAAGTGGAATTTCCCATGCCACTCGGGCGAGGGGATTTCCATGCTCGGCCGAGTGGACTATCGTCACTCGGCCGAGTGCACGCCTATTTTCATCTGTTGATGCGTGTCCGTTCTGGCCGGCCGAGTGGTCTTCTGGCTCGGCCGAGTGAGTACTTCACTCGGCTGAGTGAGATGCTGCAAATGCCCATTCTTTATCTTTTCGTTTCCTCGTCGCTCCTACGATGTTCCTTCTTCCTCCACTTGTCTTCCATCACCGAATAGCCCTCAGAAGAGCCTCGGGTGACACTCCGGAGTGGGTGCAAATCCTCTTGATATCAAAATCACTCCGAATCGCTCCATATCTCCTGAAATACGACAAAAACAAGAAATCGTGAAAAGCATCGCAATATTGTCGAATAATCGTGAAAAACACGATATGAGCGATCAAAGTGGCATGCAAACATGCAGAAAAAGGGTGTAAAATACGGAGCGATCAAAATCCCCCAAGCTTACCTCTTACTCGTCCTCGAGGAAGATGAGTAAAAAGCAAACCCGACGGGCAAAACAATGGAAAAGAAGGAAAATAATAATAAAAATAGAATAGAAAGCGAAGAAGAGAGGCGCTAGATCATTTTTCTCATGACGTGGGTTTTGCTTACTCATATAGCATACACAGAACATAAAACACACGTCAAAGACTTTTATTTCGATATCATAGTATAATAATGCATTCGAAATAGAAAACCCTGAAAATATCAAAATAGCATGAAATATGGAATCATTCTAGGATTAGCATCGTCTGAAGCATCTAAAGAGGTATGCATAACCATAGATCACACACTTTTCAATTGAATGCTTTCTATAAGGAGTATAAGAGATATCACACGATATGGAATAGTAAGAATAGAAAAGTATGGTTTTCATGAAATGAATGCTAAGTGTCGATCTCTGGATTTCGTGAAACTTCAGCAATCTCACCGAGTATAGAATATTACTTAGCCTAGGTTGTCATGCACCGTCAAGTAGACACTCTCTCTCACATCATTGGATCCTCTCCCCCAAGCTTATCCATAAGCATGGTGGCATAGACAAATCAATATGAACATTCCCCATTTCTTTTGAAGCTCCAAATAAGGTAAAAATAAAACAAAAGAGGGGAGAATGAGAGAAAGAGTATGAGATGGGATCATTATAAACTTCTTTTCTCTTTTATTTTCTTTTTTCGCAATTTTTCTCTTTTTTTTGAATAAACATATATACATAAGCGATCCCAAATCTAAAGAGAGAAGGAATACAGGTATATTTTTTCTTCTTTTTGATTTTGGGGATTTGGAGCATGAAAATTAATAGCGGGGGAAATGCCGATAATAGACTTGCTAGGGGGGATTTCACCAATGAATTTTATGTAGAGAAATGATACTTAAGATATGTGGAGAAAGAAATAAATGTATCGCTCGGTTCACTCTATAGGACGTGCATGACAACTTTCAGCATAGTAATGTAATCTACTCAGTTTAATCTCAAAAAGTAAACTAGTCCAGATATATCACCTAGCAATCATTCAATCAACCTGAAGGTGAAGCGTACAATTCATGCAACAAGAAGTGATATGAGAGAGGAAATCGGTACTCTAAATATAAGCAGATAATGCGTGAAGCTTGGTGTGTTTTCTATGAAAAGCATACATATGAATCATCAGACATCAGCTAATAACAGAATTTCATCCATATTCATATAGGAAAAGAGTGGGTTACTATTTCAAAATGCAAAGCAGGACATAGCATATGATATCTGAAACAAAAGCTATGACGTGACAAAATAGCATGCATATAGAGATAAGCTAACACCACGTCATCATCATCACAGAAAAATCATCTCTAGCAAAGGATGAACGAAACAAAGATAAAAGAGAATAGAACTATATACAATGCGGCATACTCAAAAAAAAGGGAAAAGAAAACGTGATGCATGATAAAAAATGAAAAAGTGGTGAAAATAAGTGCAAAAGTGGAAAGAAAATGTGAAAAATAAAAAAAATAAAGGGTGGCTAAAATGAAAAGGTGTGAGAACTCACTTCCCCAGGCTGAAGTGCACAGTGTCCTCAATGTGCGAAGTGTAGCACACCGAGAGACGTGAAGTGGGTGGGGTGGGTGAGGATGCATGCATGATGAAAAAGAAATAAAAAGAAAAAGAAAATAAGATGCGAATGAATGTGATGCATACAAAGATCAGGATGATGCAGATATAAGTGTCCCCAAAAAAGTCTCTCACTCACTCCCAAAAAGATATAAAAAGATAGTATGATCAGGTAGGCATCAAAGTAATACGTGGAGGAGGGGGGCAAAAATCAAACACCAGGCCCAGGAACAAACGGGCAGCAAAACAACAAGAAGTAGCAGAGGCATCAAGAGTGTGCCTAAGCTGGTGGTGGCGCTGTACCATCGCCATCCTGTGGTGGAGGTGGTGGGTGTGGTATCTGCTGGGTGGGTGTGGGGGGTGGAGGCAGACGCGCCAGAATCTGATTCAGGCAAGCCTGAATATCGGGAAGCATGGCGACGCGGGACTGCACGAAACTGACCGTGGCAGGAAGAGCCCTAAAGTCTCCCCGAAGTCCACTAATAGCCCCCTCGAGAGCACGAATGCTCTAAACAGAGTGTCAGGGGGTGGTGGAGTGGAGGGACGCACAGGTCGAACAGGGGATGTGCGGGGCTGTGTTGGCGGGAAGCGTATAGGATGGGGCCAGCAGGGTAGTGTGGAAGGGGTGCTGTGCTTGATAAGTGATGCCCAGCCTCGGTGTGAGGCTGGGACACAGGCTGGGTCAAAGCAGATGCAGCAGTAACAGAAGTGGAAGGCAAAATGGGCGATGAGTCAGCAGGAGAGCTCAGTGACGCAGAAGTGGGGACAGAAGTCACGACGCTCTCGGTAAAGACAACGGCAGTGGAGACCGTATGGTCGACGACTGGGGAGGCAGTGTAGGGCACAAAAGTGGACTCCCCAGGAGACGTCGACAGCAATCGGGAGAGGGTCTCCACAGCAACAGAAAAGGAAGACTCGCCACTCTCTAGAATGGTGGTGGGACGCTCAGGGCTCAGAGAGGTGATAGGCTCAACGGACATAGGCTCAGCGGTGGTGGTGGTGGTGGTGGACTCAGCTAAGGTGCTCCCGACACTGACAGACGTGTGGACAGAAGTGTCGGGAGGTGTAGAAAGTGCAGGCGCGGGCTGAGGGATCACAGGGTCAACAGGTGGTGCAGGGGGTGCTGGTGGTACTAGTGGTGCTGGCTCAGCATCCTCAGCCTCAAGCACGTAGGCAGCAGGGATAAGGAGATCCATCGCTGGAATCCAAGCCCCGTGGGCCGGTCCAATGTGTGTCCGAGCGAGGCTCGGAAGACCATGTAGTCATCACTAAAGGGACCGTGCAACCACACCCATTGCCTGTGACTGTGGGGACAAAGCATCTTCATCCGGGCCATAACATCTATTGAAAGTGTGGTGGAGCCCGGGGCTCGACGCAAGTCGTCAGGTAGGTCCACGCCGGCCATAAGGGCTAGAAGTGTGATCAGACCGCCGCAACAAATAGGTGAGCGAGTGCTCACCGAAATGATGATGCGGTCCAGAAACCAACTAGTAATGTCAATCTCGATGGCGGGGACCAGGTCGTCGCTACCCCTATCCAGAACCCTGGGGCGAGTCATCGCGTAGAGCATATAGAGCTCTGGCGTAGACATGGTCCCGGGCTTGTACCTCGCTAGGAAGGTAGTCGCCATGAGGCACTGTGCAATGCGGAGGCAGGGGTGCAGGATGGCTGAGGCCTTGGCCCTACTAGGGTCAAAGCCAAGTGGTGATCCCGTGATCCGTTTCCAGAAGGTGTAGGTGTCGAACGACGGGGGTGGGATGTGCGTGGGAGCGTAGGCACGGTCAGGGACAGGGACGGCGGGCCACTGGAAGAATGCACGAAGCATGTCGAGAGTGATCTTGCACTCTTGATCCATCAAGCGGAATGTGCATCCTCCAGGGGTCCGATCAATAGAGCTCAGGACCTCAAGTGTCGGGCGGATATAAGTGTCTGTCGACACCAACAAAAAGTCATGCCATCCCACGTTATCGTACAACATGAGAAGCCCCTCGAGTACCCATAGGCGGTCAAGGTCAGCTAAGTGCGCGAACCTAGAGGGTACTATCAAGCAATGGTAGATACGCTCAAACCTGGCGCGGTGTGCGTCGTTTCGAAACGTGATCCTCATCGGCCCGACGGCGGGAGCGGGTGGAGGGACAAGATCGGCTGGGATAGCCTGTGTGGGTGGTGGTGGCGGTGGTGGGCTTGGTGGAGGGGAGTCCTCCCTAGCGTGAGAGGGACCGACATCATCGGTCCTCTTCCGCTTCGAAGAGGCTCCCCGCGTGCGTGGCCTAGTACGCGGCGGCATGTGTGCCGCGAGATGTGTCCCAACCTAAAAAAATAATGCGGCGTGCTAAGAGATGGAACGAATGTACCTGAACACGCCGCGAGAGAAATAGGTGGTGCGTGCGAAGAGACGCCTCTACCGCGAAGCTCAATGCGCGTCCAAAAGCTCCCCAAAGCTCCCCCAAGCTAGCCTGCAAATCAAACAATCGAATCAGCAAATAATACTCAATATATATGTGGGAGATGGGGGATAATAGATAGATATAAGAATTAATTTGGGTTAGGGGCTCAACGGGCATACGGATCAAGAGAAACGGGGAGAAAAGGGGGTTTTGGGGCAAATCGGGGCAAATCGAGGCTGTGGCGGCCGGCGCCGGCGAGGTGGAGCGGCAGCCGATCGACGGTGAGGCGCAGTCAGGAAGATCGTCGGTGGAGGGGGTTTGATTCGGGCGAGGGGGGTGCGAAGCAGCGGGCGAGGGAGAGGAAACAACAGTGGGCTCGGGTGAAAATGGGGGTTTTTTCGTTTCGAAAACTGCGCCTGCCGCTGCCGCTTATATACAGAAATGTTACGACTCGGCCGAGTGGAATTGTCACTCGGCCGAGTGCGTAAAAGAAAAAATTTCGAAAAATCTCCTCCCCACATACGACTCGGCTGAGTGGCTTTGCTTCACTCGGCCGAAGGGAGAAACACCACTCGACCGAGTGGCTCTGCCACACGGCAATTTTTAGGCTAGGAGGGTATCTGTTTCACTCGGTTGAGTGACTAGTCACTCGCCCGAGTGGCAATTAGAACTAAAACTTACAGAAATTGACAGAGAGTTGGTCTGTAGAAACTTCCCTGTTTGGTGCTCCACTCGGCCGAGTGGAGTCTTTGCTCGGCCGAGTGGCATATGCTACTCGGCCGAGTGATGTGCTGTTTTCTGCATCAGCTCTCCGTTTTTACTCTGGTCTCTGTTTTTCTTCCTCCAGTCTGTTTCTTCCTCCTCCTAAGGCCTGAATGCATTCCTGGAGCGCTCTTCCTTGCCTCTATCATCCTCCATATGATTGATCTCCCTTTCGCCTTCTCCTGTCATGAAAAATAGGACCCGTTGTCACGATTTTCATGGACAAAAGACTCTAAAAACTAACAAAAGGCTAAACCAAAAATGAAAATCAAATAAAAATAATGCAAAAACCGTCGGGTTGCCTCCTGACAAGCGCTCGTTTAAGGTCATGAGCTCGACCCCTTAAGATATTCATTTAGCTTGCGATATTGGGTGCAAACGAGATGCACCCGTCAAACTTGTCGGGAAGGCCGCTTGGGTTCAAGTCATAATGTTCATCGGTCTTCCTCGATGCCTCCTCATCATGGGCAATGTTGGGGGATAAGTCTCCCAAGCTAGAGCTTGTTCCTATCTTCTTCTTGGCCGGTGACATCGATCTTCCGTTGGTGGAGCTTTCTTCGGATTCTTGGCCTTTGAGAGCTTGCAAAGCTCTCATATTCTTGCAACATCAGCGTCACCTTCATCATCATCTGTGGATCTATCTGGAGGGTCTTCCAACTTATCTCCTTCACCCAAAGCTTGGCCTTCTTTGAAACCATCGTCATGGAGAGCACCAATAGAGTGGGGGATTGCTTCTTCAATCACTTCATCGAGGAGATCCACATAATATAACTCCTCGTGATATGGCATATATTTCATGGCCTTGGGTATGTGAAGCTCAACTTCTATGTTCCCGACATTCAAGGATAGAGTTCCTTCGCACACGTCGACGATAACACCGGCGGTTGCGAGGAACGGTCGTCCAAGTATGAGCGAAGTGTCACCCTCCTCCTTGATGTCCATTATGACAAAATCACAAGGCAAGCATATACCTCCCGGTACTTGGAGTGGAATATTCTCTGTGATCCCTACGGGCCTAGTAATCCGACCGTCCGCAAGTTGAATCCTCATGTCGGTCCGCTTCAAGTCGGTGCCCGTGTTCAATCTCCGGAACATACTAAGGGGCATAAGGCTCACACTAGCGCCCAAATCAACTAGAGATTTTTGCAATGGTACGCCTCCTAGTGTACAAGGGATGCGGAAACTCCCGGGATCCTTTGATTTCACCGGCTCCTTCTCTTTCCGGGTAAACCAAGTTCCTTGCTCCGCAAGCATGATTTTTTCCTTCCTTTTCCTTCCCGAAATTAAGTCCTTCGAGAACTTCGCGTAAGATGGGATCTCAACAATTGCATCTAAGAAAGGAATATTGAGGCGTACTCCCCTCAAGTATTCTAGGAACTTGGCGAGCCTTTTCTCCATCTTGGCTCTAGCTAGCTGTTGTGGAAATGGCACCGGTGGCATGTAGCGGTGCTCATCAAGTGGCTCCACCACTTTAGAATTTCCTTCTCCAATCGGCACCTTTTTGCTCTCTTCTTCAATCACTGTCTCTTTTTCTTCTAAAATTTCCACCACGGGTTGCTTGCTTTGGGTCATAGCGGGAGTGGTATCCTTCCCGCCCCTTGTTGTAACCGCAACCACCGTATTGATGTGTTCGATGTTGCTCTGTGGGTTGGGCTCGGGTTGAGCCAGCAATTGTTGGGCGTTCTTGGCGAGCAACGCAAGTTGTTCCGCAAGTTGAGCGAAGACGGTACTTAGTGACTCTTGCCCCGCCGTCAACTTAGCGTTGATCTTCCGTTGCTCCACCATAAATTCCTCCACCCTAGCTTCGTGGTCCAATCGTGGTTGAGCTTGAGGTGGGTTGGGAGCTCTCCAACCTTGGTTGTACCCAGGGGGTCTATATGGTCCCACTTGTTGCCTCGGCGGGTAATTTTGTTGCGGTGGCCCCCTTGGTTGATATTGAGGTTATGGTAGTGGAGGTCGAGCTTGTGGAAGTTGTTGTGGTGGGGGGTTCAAAGCACCATCATTGTTTGCATATGAAAAGCCCGGATGGATTCTAGCGGCCTGGTTGGCCCAATATTCGGAGTTCCCGCGACATATTGTACTTGCTCCCAGGCTCCTTCTCCATTGTCCCCTCCTACATACATGTCTTGGGATTGGTCTTGCCAATCGCTTATATTGCTTATCGGCGTAGATGTAGAGGGTGCTCCATGTGGCTCGGTGATGAATTTCTCCAATCTCTCCACCACCTTGTGGAGAGAGTCAAATTTGGTTGAAAGCTCCGCCACGGCCTTGGCCTCATAAATGCTAGTGGGCTTCAAAGAGGACAAAGAATGTCCTCGCTCGTCTCCCCATTGTTGGTTATTAGAGGCCATCTCCTCTAACAATACCGTAGCTTCATCCGGGGTCTTTGATAGTATGGCTCCATTGGCGGTTGCATCAATAATTTGCTTCGTGCCCGGTTGGAGTCCATTGTAAAAACTGTGAACAAGCTCCCAATCTTCTATACTATGATGGGGGCATTAATGTTGTAAGTCCTTGAAGCGCTCCCATGCTTCATAGAGGGTTTCTTGCGGTCCTTGCTTAAAGGACATGAGAGCACTCCGTATCTTCACCGTCTTGAAAGGAGGGTAGAATTTGTCGACGAAGGTGCTTGCCAACTCATCCCAAGTGGTGAATGTCCCTTCTGCTTGCGACCTCAACCAATATAAAGCTTTATCTTTGAGTGTAAAGGGGAAGAGTCGCAGTCGGATTGCATAAACGGTGACGCCCGGCATTTGGAAGGTGGAGCACTTGGACAAGAAAAGTTGGATGTGGTATTGCGGATTCTCATGGGCATTCCCATGAAACGGGTCTTGTTGCATCAATACTACCAAGCCCGTCTTTAGCTCAAAATTCTTGTCTGCTGCTAGTGCCGGCATGGCGATGGATGATGTGGTGGAAGAAGTCTTAGGCTGAAGCCTATCTCTAATGGATATGATCCTCGCCATTCGTGCCGCAAGCTCCACCGGTGTCTCCGTATGGTTCATACAATTGGTCTCCGTAGCGTGCCTTCTCTCGGCTCTGATCCTCCTCACGGTACGCTTGATCTCCGGATCAAATAATATTTTCTTGGGGTTCGCCGTAGATCTCGTGTACATGCAAGGGAAAACAGAGTTTTAAAGGAAATGTTAGCACGAATAAGGAGTAAAAAGACAAAAGTAATAAAGGAAAAAAGAAAACACTAAGTAAAGAGAATAAAACACTGTCGCCTCCCCGGCAACGGCGCCAAAAACTTGATCGCTCCAAAATGTAACCTAAGAAAGACCTAGCAATGTCACAAATTATACGGAGATAGATCCCCGGCAACGGCGCCAAAAACTTGGTCGGCGCCCCGGTGTGCACATGCACACGGGACAAGCGACTCGCAGTCTTACCGCAAGCGCACAGCGAAGTAGCGAGCGGGTATCGAACTCAGGGAGGGACAATGACAGTGTCTCTTTCTAATCACCTAGCTATCGAAATGTTTCGGGGTAAAATTGTCACACTCGTTCGTATATCGATAGAAATATCAATAAAATAAAGCGCCTAGGGATAGGGAATCCCCGCTACGAACCGTATCTCATCGTTGTGATTCGTAGGTTACGTCATTGCTAGACTTGAATTTTAGATGAACTAGTCGCAACTAAATGTGGAACCAAGCTCACGCTCTCGCGCTATTGCCGGTCTATAGCAAACCTAGGTTAGGGCCCATTCTCTTGCAAACCCTAACCTAAGCCGCTAGCATTAGGATTGACATCATCGTTCAATCGTATCTCGAGCCCACTCTCGTGCAAACTCGAGCTAAGACATAGGTTAAGGTAGTTCCTACCCGTCCAATCTCTTGCAAACGAGTATGGGTATAGAATTACGATCGAAAACCCTAGCCGTGGTCCAATCTCTTGCAAACCAATTCTAGAAAATTCCAATCGTAAATCTAAATCAAATTTCTAGGGCTTCCTATCAATTGGGATCCAATCTCCTGCAAATCCCACTCAATATGAATAACTAGCTATCCGTAATCAATCAATCGCAACCTAACCCTAATCAATTCTAGCAAGAATTTCACCAATTCATCACGGTAGTGTAGATCCCTGACGTGCGTTTATATTTTATATATTCACGCACGTCTTCTCCGTAATTTCCCGTCGTTTTTCATTGTTTCAAATCCATTCCCTTGTGTTTTTAATTCCTTTTTACTTTCGTTGTGGTTATATGCTTTTGCCGGATATTGCTAGCGCATGGGACATACAAGGCGAACATCATGAGTCCCCGGAGCAACGGGAGGTGTCGCACGAGATCCTGAGAGCAAATCATCAAGAGAAACCATGTATTAGCTCTCAACCAATCGGGTGGACAGACCCACCCGATCGGTTCACGTGGTCATATTCGACCCGAGGAAGAAGCAACTCCACCCGATCGGTTCAATGATCGGGTGGATATGACGCAATTCTTTGTTTTTGAGAGCCAAAGTTCACCCGATCGGTTGACTTGTCAACCGATCGGGTCACCTGTAGCAGCTGCTTCCCCGAGCTCGAGAATTCAAACACTCACCCAATCGGTTCAGCGATCGGGTGAGGTTTATCAGAGATGAAGACCAAGTCCAACGATCGTCTTACCCGATCGGTTGGAGTTTCAACCAATCGGGTGAACGTTTATTTTTGTCTTTTAGTGGGAATATTCACTGGCATCTTGTCAAAGTGTATAAATAGAGCTAGGTTTCCCCTAAAACGTAATCCAAATTTTCTTAAGCTGTTTTTATAGATTTTGGTTGCTCTGAATTTATTTTTATTTGTAAGTTCTTTGATCGTCTCTATATTTTAATATTGCATTTATAATACCATTTGCTACAGTAATCTATTGCTTGATTTTAATTTTGATGGCTATAATCTGTTTTATTGCATCTCATGCCATGATTAGTGAGTAGTTCTTAAATCTGGGACATTGGTGGAAGCCCCTTCGTGGGTTCTCCCTAGAACGACCATAGGATTAGGGATTCGATAGGATATATGGACATAGATGGTTACACTGGGGCGTTTTATTGTCATTGGCAGGAGAAAGACCGCCTTTGACCATCGGGCCAGGGGGAAATAAAACGGGAGTTTGATTCCCTAGCCACAGCTCATCCCCCCTAGCATAGACATTGATTCCTCGCGGGTGGGAACGGCTTGGAAAAAATGTCGGGAGCAATCGTTGCGAGCTTAGTGCTCTCGGAGTCGGGCGGTGCTGGACATGGAAATGCCCACCGTCGAAACCCGGGTAGACCTAGCGTATCATCCTAGGTATCGACTGGAATATCGGGCCCATGGGACGCTAGGTACCACTATTAGAGGCAACGTCTCACCGCTAAGCCCTAGAATCTGATCACATTCCTATCCTTCGGTCGTAATAGTGAGAAATCGTGATAGGGCGGAAGCCAACGTCCTGGGTTGCCTTTTGTTATCTCTTACACATCTTTCATTAGTTTACTATCGTGACATCCAACAAGCGATTAAGCTAGCTCACCCACCAGGTGATCAGGATCCCGATTGTTCAAAGCACAACACACGCCTCCCTGTGTTCGACCCCCAAGCCACACTTCGGTACAGTGCGCTTGCGGTTTACAAATTTTAATCCTAGTATCCCCGTCCTGATTTGAGTGCCAAACAGACGGGCGGTCAAGCTTTATGGCGCCGTTGCCAGGGAGGCAACGTGCTTGTTACATTTAGGACCTGGTTATCCTTGAGACTTGCTCACATCCTCACCCCGTGATAATTTTCACATTCTACACACTTTTTAATTTTGCATGGACATATTGTACATATTCGTTGAAGAGGGTTGGTGGATCAACCTGTGCTATTAACGTATTCTTTATTGTTGCAGTCCTCTTTCTCTCCTTTTCTTACAGGTTTTCTACTCTATATCAAGAATGTTGTGTGCCGTTTTAGATGATATCTAGGCACACGCACCCGACACCAGCTATTTGGTTCAGAGTCTAGCAGAATCTCTAAGCACCTCGAGCATCATATCCTTCTTGACAGCTGCAGTGGAAAATCAAAAGCGGAATCATGATATTCATCAACATCCTGACATGACATTATTTTTCCCTTCTGATGAAGCGGTGCTTATTGACATACCTAGTACCGACATCAAGGAGGGGGATCTATGCATCAATAGGGATATTTATTTGGAGGATCATCTGGCAGGGCTTGTCAAGTGCAGTGAGCAGGAATCTATCCTTTCCTTGCGGTCCTCTACAGAGCACCCTGGAGTTTGGGACCATGATGAAATTGTAGGCAGTGGTGGAGAACTATCTACTATTGAGACTTGCTTTCATGTTGAAGCCTTTTTACCGGATAGTTATCATACACCTCAGATGGACCTAGAGCCTTCCTTCATGGTCTCCTCACTACCTTGCAAGGCTTTGCCCGGTGAACCTGATTCGGGATGAAAAGTGTATAGTTATACCCCCTAACTACCCCCATTTTATGCTAAAGATTATACTTAAACTTGCTCTTTTTGGGTATATTTTCATTTCATATCATTTTAGGAGCTTACTCTCATTCTTGGCACAAAATATAGATTTTATTGTCGTTATTGGCTTCCTGATATTTTTCATGCGCTTTTGGTATTATTTTGATCATATCGCCATTTTTTGGGATTTATTTGAGCATGTGAATAATTTATATGGATTATTGGAGGTTAATAGTGTTTTATAATAGTCATTATATTTATTTCATAATCAAATGGACTAATTTCTCCTTTTAATATTTTTCAGGTACTCTTGGGAGTCTTAGAGATTTTCCAGAATTTTTTGGGAATTTTCTGAGCATCCTAGGTATTTTCTACAATTTCTTGAATGAGAAAAGGGTGTCTAAAACCATTAAAAAGAAATTTAAAGGGGCGCCACGTGGAGCCTATCCGTGCGGGTGGAGTATTGCGGGGGCACGTGATCACTCCATATTTTACACCTTTTTTCTGCATGTTTACATGCCATTTTGATCGCTCATATCGCGTTTTTCACGATTATTTGACAATATTGCGATGCTTTTCACTATTTCTCGTTTTTGTCATATTTCGGGAAATATGTAGCGATTCGGAGCAATTTTGAGATCAATTGGTTGGCAAGCGCTAAGGAGTGTCACCCGCGGCTCATTTGAGGGCCATTCAGCGATGGAAGATGAGTGGAAGAGGAAGGAACTTCATAGGAGCGACGAGGAGGAGAAACGGAGAAGATTAGGCATTTACAGCATGCCACTCGGCCGAGTGGAGCACTCACTCGGCCGAACAAGAAGCCCACTCGGTCGACCGAAACAGATACTCACCCAAAGCTAATTTCAGCGTATACTCGGCCGAACAAAGAAATACCACTCGGCCGAATGAGAAATCTCACTCGCCCGAGTAGTACAGAGAAATTGTCCAGAAAAAGACCGAAGTTACTGTATTTTTCGAAGATCTTGTCCAAAGTCACTCGGCCGAACGATAAAGCCACTCGGCTGAACGGATAAGTATACTCGGCCGAGTCACCTCCGAAGGCAGACCCTGAGACCCCCCTGACTTACTGTTTTCTTACAGGGTCTGTCACTCGGCCGAGTGACAATGTCACTCAGCCGAGTGAGCCGCTCCACTTGCTGCGTAAGTTGCGATTTCTGGGCTGCGCAGGGGCAGTTTGGTCACGATTTTCTGGGTGATTTTGGAGGGTATTTAAACCCAGTTTTTGCCCTAGTTAGTGTAATGCCCTGCGTTGCTACTGCACAAGTACTAGAGGGGGGGTGAATAGTACTTTTAAAATAATCAAGAGTGTTATTCCTAATTATTGTGCAATACACAAACAACAATACAGAATAACTACAAACAACAAGAATTAAAAGACAATCGCAAACAAACGATATAATGGGTTCGGATCCACCCAAGTCTCCCCGACTTGTTCCCGGTGATCCTACGTCCCAACCACCCGGATCCCCTCCGGATACTTGAGTTAGAAACCACTAACCCAAGATTTCCTTTAGCCCACTTGCGAAAACCCCACAAGTGTAATCGACCTACAATCGATGTCCGTGTATCCCATAACCCGGGAACACGCAAACCCTTAATCCCACAACCTGGGACTAAGCAAACTCTCACAAACCGAGAGTGACAACTTGCAAAAGCAAAGTAAATGAAATATTGAAACACTTACCACAAAATCCTATGCCTTGAGTATACTTACCAAATTAGGGCAAAATGGATTTTGAGGAAGAAGCAAGCACCAAACCCTAGCTCCACCAAGATGGATAGCAATAGATGGCTAGGGAGGAGTTGGTGACTTGGATTCAAAGCCCTTGGCTTGAATGGCTCACAATCAATGAATCTCTCTTGAGGAAAAAGAGTGAGGGAGAGATTCTAGTGAGAAGAGATAGCTTTAGAATGGAGTTTATTTGCTCCTCGTTGATTTCTCTAAAACCCAATATAGGAAGCCTTGAATACTAGGAAAGAACCCCTCTAAGTATATATAGGATAGAGGAAAGAGAGAGGAAAAATCGTGGCATTTAATGCTCCAATGGCTCTATTCTGAAGCAAACTAGTCGGTCAAAGAAGGATCACTGACCGAATAGTTTATCAACTATTCGGTCGGTGATTCAACATGAATCGACTAAGAGGATGACAGCCAATAAAGATAGTTCAGGAGAACCAGAACTAGTCGGTCTAAGAAGACTTGCCAACTGACTAGTTTCACAACTAGTCGGTCCGTGAGTGTTCTTTGACCGACTAAGAGATGAAATACGATAGGCTGTCGACAAAGAGATCTAGTCGGTCTAAGAACACATTCCAACCGATGAGTTTCTCAACTAGTCGGTCGGTGATTGTTCTTTGACCGACTAACGATAAACAGTAGCTCAGGCTGTGAAATGATAGACATACTAGTCGGTCTAAGAAGGATTCCTACCGACTAGTTTGACAACTAGTCGGTCGGTGAACCTTCTTAGACCGACTAACTGCAAACAGTGAATGAGCTGAATTTAGCAAGGAGATCTAGTCGGTTCACGAAGGATTGCTGACCGATTAGATTGTCATCTAGTCGGTTGGTTCTCCTTCTTGAACCAACTAAGATGCACTAGAAGCTGTGAAATGAAGCGTAAGGCTTCGGGAAAGCTTCTATGGGCTTCTATGATAATCCTAGCTCTAATAAAGTAAGACCTACTCAAGGCTTAACATTCTACGGAAAGAAACAAGAAGACAATAAAATAAAATTGACGAACCGTCTACAAAGCTTCAATCCGAATCTCTTGACTTCAATAATGCTCCTAGAGCTTCAACGAAGCTTCAGGCACACGATCACGTGCTTTGAGAAGTCTTGAGATGTCGCTTTTGAAATACGTAGACTTTTGGCGACGATCTACATAACTGCGCTCACACAGTGTTAGTTCACGATATTTATGTTTGCTCATCACCAAAACCAAATCCGGGGAATCAATACTCAACATTATCCCCCTTTTTGGTGATGACAAACCAACATAAATAATAATCAATAATAATAATTCAAATGAATTTTACTTACTCCTCCTACATTGATGACACGTTAGTTCCGCATTCAATAATGATCATACGCATCAAGCAGACGAGGAAAGTATAAAATGTGAACTCAAATATCAAAATTTAGGATCTAAATCCATTTTTATATCTTGACTCCCCCTGAATCTAACCAATCAAATTAGATTCACGGTAAAATGCTTTGAATTATCATTAAGCACATCGTCATTATTACTTCTCTCCCCCTTTGGCATTATCAAAAAGAGCGGGAGGAGATCAACGACAACAACAATGGCTAAAAAATACAAGCACGAGAGTCTAAGAATATGACCATGGTCCAAATGACACCAATGGAAAATACCAAATATAAAATACCGAAGAAAATCAAGGCGTGCCAATGAGACCATAGTTGAAAATCGAAAGCTGAAATCATCAAACTCAAAGCAATTGAGTTATGGAACATACTCTCCAATATTAACATTCTTGGTTAATTAAGTGCATGGAAAACAATTCTATGTTTTCAAAAAAGTAAATCTATTTAACCAAAAATAATCGTCGATCGACGAAATTAATATCAGAGACATAAATCCAATGTGCATAAGAAAAAGATGCACACATTATATAACACCAAAGGTCACAACATCGATCGAAAAAGATCACAAAGAATAAGCATTTCAATTCTAAGTGAAGTGTGCGATGTGAGGTGACAAGGTGATTAAAACAATATGCAATCAATAACATGCAACAGTGTTATGCCAAAAATAGAGATAGAAACTTCGTAAAATTTACGGCATACACAAATCTAGTACTAGCATGCATTCCAAGAGAGATACTCACTAAATAAGTCAATTATAAGCATGGAATGCCATGAGCATGAGAAAGATAAGTATATAATCATAAGCTCAAAACTAGCAACAAGATATACATGAGATAGTCTAAAAAATATAAAGAGACATCTACATGCATTCAACATACATATGGAAACCAAATGTAAGAATATACTTACAACATTAAGCTCCCCCTACTTTGGTGCATTACTAAAGCACCATCAACTCCATTTAAATGAAGAACTTTGCAAAACCAAGGAGTTGGTAGGGTTGGTTTCCCACGGGCTTGAACCTAGAAAACATAAGTCTTGGAGCTAGATATAGATTTGTTGCTCCTTCTCTCATTCTTGAATACCTGAAGATAAAAACATCCTTCCATGGTACCCAAGGACATTGGGTCCTAAGAGATTAAACCTTTGGAAGCCAAGTCCAATTGGACTTAGACTTTCCAACGAAATCATCATTGTGCACAACATTCATAAAATAGGAATTCATGTAAGCTTGTTTTTCATGCATGCTTGTGTCCTTCGGACTCCAAATAGCGAAGATTTTGGGAGCCCTATTCCTATTGGGAGCATGCATACGTTGTTGATGTCTACGTGATGCATGTCGTGGAAAAGCATATGACATATGATGAAATGGTGCATGATGATAATCATTCATATAATAATGAGGATGAACATATGCATGTGGAGGAACACGTGCATGAGTGTGTCTCACATGGTGTGCACGTGCTCGCGGATGTGGATCATAAAAATCATCATACATGTGAACACGTGGAGTAGGAGGTGTGTTCATATGTGGCATGATATTGGTGTACATAAAAGCATGACCCTTCTTTGGAGGTCCACCCAAAGTGGGTTTCTTTCCAAACGGGGGTGTGTACCTAATGGAAGCACCATTGGTAGATGAACTACCCACGGGGTGTTTACTCCCACTAATTGAGGCTTCAGGAGATGGCCTAACAAAGGTCGTGACCGATTTGGATGAGTCTCCTATCTTACACCCCAAGCCAATGTGATGATTGGCCGGAAGTAAGTCATTTAGGATATTATCCAAATGGCCCTTACCTTTATTGAATTCATGAATTCGGCCTAATGTGCACTCATACTTCTCGGTGAGAGAATGCATAGAAGCATCCAAGGTGGACACTTGCGATGTGAGTGCACAAACACGTGACTTGAGATTCTTATTCTCAATACTCAAAGTTGAGTTTTGAGACGTCAAATCCGCTATCACATGTTCATTCGAATCCTCAACATGAACATGCTCAAGTTGAGATTTGAGATTTACAATCTCATTTCTCAAACCTTAAACAACGGTGTCGTTGTTGACGATGATAGGCTTAGGCGAGGTTTGAAGACTAGTTAGCTCATTTTTAGTCTTAATAAATCTATTAGCCAATTTAGAAAAATTATACCAAATTTGTTCGTTGGCTAATCTAAGTTCATCCATCGTTATCTCTTCGCCTTCATCCTCGCTTTCCTCGCTTTCATCGGAGGAATTCTCTTGATCATGCTCTTCTCTTCCCATGAAGCACATGTGTTCTTTCTCCACTTTTCCATCATCCGACTCTCCACTTGAGGAGTCCTCGTCGGAGTCGGTGAAAGAGCCGACAAGCCCTTTCTTGTACTCCTTCTTGTACTTTCTCGACTTGTCGTATTTGGGTGCCTTCCACTTCTCCTTGTGTTTGTTGAGAGGACAATCCGGCTTGATGTGTCCTGGCTTGTTGCATTTATAACACACAGGAGCGGAGGCGTTAGTCGAACTAAATTTAGAATTATTCTTAAACTTACCTTTTCGTAAGAATCGGTCGAACTTCTTTGCCAAATCAGCTAAATCTTCTATGTCTAACTCGTCTTCCGATTCTTCATCATCGGTAGATGTAGATGGAGCGGCCTTGAACGCAATCGTCTTTTTCTTTGGCACATCTTGCTCCAAGTATGATTTCATCTTTTCATGCATCTTGATCTTACTGTCCTTGCGTACCTCATAAGACAACAAGGTACCCATTAGTTGTATGACAGTATACTTATTCATATCGTTACCTTCCTCGATGGCGAATGTACGCTTTTTCCCAACAAGAAGGAAGTCTGTCAATAATTTTCGTGACTTTCTCCTTTTGGGTATAGTTCTTCCCAAGAGCTTCCAATTCGTTGGATATGTCCACGAAGCGAGCATAGTACTCCTTCATACTTTCACCATGTTCCATGTGAAATAATTCGAACTCTTTGTTAGCAACAACGAGTTTAGAGTTTTTTACTGTACTCGTTCCTTCGTGCAAGATGAGGAGTTGATTCCAAATTTGATATACACTCTTACATGTGCATATCTTGTTGAAGTCTTCGGGCTCCAACGCACATTGCAAGGAATTCATTGCCTTGGCATTGTTTACCTCCGCGGCGACCTCCACGGTAGTCCACTTCGCAAAATCTTGTTCGGTGGGCTCGACATACTCCGTCATCGTGGCTCTCCATAGTGAAGTGCTCCGGAGGAACGTTTTCATCCGGCATTTCCAGTACCCGTAATTGGTACCGTTGAAGAAGGGAGGTCTGTTGTCCCCGGCAACGGCGCCAAAAACTTGCCTCGTCTCAAATGATGTGAGAACTACTCCCAAGCGCAGGAGATCGTGCAAGTAATATCCTGGTGAGTCCAGGTATCGAATCCGCGGGACAACTGACCTGCAAAACTACGAACGTCAATCTGAAAAAAGTAATAAAACGATGTTAACCAACCACCTATCGAGCACAAAGATATAGGATCAAGAGTATGGAATAAGAAATGAAAATCCTACGATATTTACGGTGACTTTGGTAGGGGTACAAGTATGGGGAGTTTGTGTTGGGTTTGATTTCGTTAGGGTGTGTGCAACCACTGAATATCAATACCTTTTCTATAACTCAACGTCTCGTCCGGTCAGGGCACGAGAACGTCGGAAAGTACGGCGATCAAGCATATGAAATCGTGCCAAAGAATTAATCAAGTGCAAATAGGGCGAAAAGATATAAGCATCAATAATTACGACACCCTAACTACGTCAACACCAACACATATGAAGTAGATGTGCTACGGTTGTGATTTCATTAGGAGATAAAAATCGCTGAAATTTCACGTCTTTCAATGTCACACGACGCTTCACCCGGTCAAGGCGTGAAGGCGTCGGAAGATAAATCAATGAAA
>JAULAV010003114.1:0-33001 GCA_030789695.1 Scilla litardierei | reverse complement strand
GGTTAGAGAGCTCCTAACCTACCTCAAGCACACCAAAGATCGGATCATGAAGCTAGGGTGGAGGAGTCCATGGTAGAGCAAAAGAAGATAAACACTCGGTTGATTGCACAACAAGACTCTCTGAATATCGTAGTGGCTTAACTAGCGGAGCAACTCACGTTGCTTAACAAAAACACCCAACAATTACCGGCTCAACCGGATCCCAATCCGCGGAATAATACCGGCCAAATAAATGCTGTAGTGGCATCACAACTAGGGGTGGGAAGGATACTACTCCCGTCATGGCCCAAACTAAGGAGCCCGT
The DNA here is from genome assembly GCA_030789695.1 of Scilla litardierei. Lineage (NCBI taxonomy): Eukaryota > Viridiplantae > Streptophyta > Magnoliopsida > Asparagales > Asparagaceae > Scilla > Scilla litardierei. Next base: position 32,697 of record JAULAV010003114.1, on the reverse strand, counting down.
GGAAGAAATCTTGGATGGCAAGAAGTCGGCAATTGAGGAGGAGAGCCCAAAGGAGCCACAAGGAGGCAAAAATTCTGAAGTGAAGAAGCCCAACGAGGAGCGCATCTATATGCCCCTGGTGCCATTTCCATAACGGTTGACAAGAGCCAAAATTGAGAAGAGGCTCGCTAAGTTTCTTCAATATTTGAGGGGAGTAAGTCTTAACATTCCCTTCCTAGATGCTATAGTGGAGATCCCGTCTTATGCAAAATTCTTGAAGGACTTACTATCGGGAAAGAAGAGGAAGGAAAAAATAATGCTCGCCGAACAAGGGACTTGGTTCAACAGGAAGGAAAAGGCGCCCGTGAAATTCAAGGATCCTGGAAGCTTTCGCATCACGTGCACACTTGGAGGAGTCCCATTGCAAAAGGCATTAGTTGACTTGGGAATGGGTGTGAGCCTAATGCCCCTTAGCATGTTTCAAAAATTGAATACGGGGACCGACTTAAAGCCAACCGGCATGATGATACAATTAGCAGATGGTCGGGTCATTAGGCCGATAGGGATTGCGGAGAACATTCCGCTACAAGTTCTGGGAGGGATATGTTTACCTTGCAATTTCGTCGTCATGGAAATCAAGGAAGAGGGCGACACTTCACTTATACTTGGACGCCCGTTCTTGGCCACCGCCGGCGTTATAGTAGACGTGCAAGAAGGAACGTTATCCTTGAATGTCAGGAACATCGAGGTTGAGTTCCACATACCCAAAGCCATGAAGAACATGCCCTACCAAGAGGAGTTGGACTATGTGGACCTCCTTGATGAGGTAATTGACGAGGCCATTTCTTACTCTATTGGCACTCTCCATGATGACGGCCTTGAAGAAAGCCAAATTTCTAGTCTTGAAGAAAAGTTGGAGGACCCTCCGGATAGCTCCATGGCCGATGATGAAGACGACGCTGATGTCGTAAGAATAAGGGAGCTTTGCAAGCTCTTGACGGCTAAGAATCCAAAGAAAGCTCAACCGAATAGAAGATCGGCATCACCGGTGAGAGGGAAGATTGGTGCTAGCTCAAGATTGGGGGGACTTATCCCTCAACTCTACCCATGATGAGGGGACACCGAGGAAGGCCGACGACCACCAACAACCAAATCCAAGTGGCCTTCCCGGCAAATTTGACGGGCGCATCTCATATGCGCCCAACATCATGCGCTAAAAAAAAATCTTAAGCGGTCGAGCTCATGACCTTAAACGAGCACTTGTCAGGAGGCAACCTGACGGTTTTATGTCATTTTTAGTTGATTTTCATTTTTATTTTAGATTTCTCTTAGTGTTTAGAGTCTAGTGTCTATGAAAATCGTGACAACGGGTCCTAATTTTCATGACAGGAGATGGAGAAAGAGAGACCATTCATATGGAGGATGCCCAAGGCAAGAGAGAGCCCTTCAGGAACACGCTCAGGCCCCAGGATGAAGAAGGAGCCGACTGGAGGAAGGAAAAACAGAGAATGGAGCAAAAACAGAGAGCCGTTGCAGAAAACAGGAAGCCACTCGGCCGAGTAACATATGTCACTCGGTCGAGTAAAGACTCTATTCGGCCGAGTGGAGTGCCAATCAGGGAAGTTTATGCTGACCAACTCTCTGTTATTTTTGCAATTTATAGTATAATTTGACACTCGGGCGAGTGACTTTTCACTCAGTCGAGTGAAACAGATACCATGCACGCTCTAAAAACTTGCTGAGTGGCTGATCCACTCGGCTTAGTGGAACTTGTCCATTCGACCGAAGTGTGAAAAGCCACTCGATCGAGTCGTAACTTGGGAGATGTTTTCAAAATTCTATTTCATATCCCACTCGGCCGAGTGAACTCTTCACTCGGCTGAGTCGTATCATTCCTATATATAATTACGCGGCTGCGCGAATTTCGAAACGCGAAAAATTCCCCCAAATCGCACGAACCGCTGCCGCCCCTTCGCTTCCTTCGACCGAATCGCGACACTCCTTCGCCCGATCCCACCCCGACCGTCGGCGACGTTGACCGCCTACCAACGTCGGCCCTGCCCCACCGCAGCACGCCGCCGATGCCGCCCTACGCCACCGCCGCTCACCCCATTACGCCAAAAACGCCTATTTTCTCTCCATTTCTCCTATTTTGTACGCCCGTTACTCCCCAAATTCAAATCAAATTTTATTTATATCTATTATCCCTTATCTTCTCCATGTATATTAAGTATTATTTGCTGATTTTACCGTTTGCTTTTCAGGTTAGCTTGGGGGAGCTTTCGGGAGCTTTTTGACGCATACGGAGCTTTACGGAGGAGGCGTATCTTCGTACACATCATTGATTTCTCTTGCGGCATGCTCAAGTATACTCGTTTCATTATTTAGTGCGCCGCATTTTGTTTTGGGTGGGCACGTTGCGCGGTACATATGCCGCCTCGCCGTCGTTCACGCACGCGGGAGCCTGCTTCGAAGAGGAAGAAGACAGGTGATACTGGCTCCATTTCTGCTATGGAAGACTCCCCTCCACCTAGCCCACCACCACCTACACAGCCGCTTCTTGCTGATCCCGTTCCACCACCCTCTCCCGCCGTCGGGCCGATGGGGATTACGTTTCGAAATGACGCACACCGCGCCAGATTCGAGCATATCTGCCATCGCTCGATAGTACCCTCTAGGTTTGCACACCTAGCTGACCTAGACCGCCTAGGGGTACTTAAGGGGCTTTTCACGTTGTACGACAATGTAGGATGGCATGATTTTTTGTCGGTGTCGGTGGATACTTACATCCGTCCGACACTAGAGGTCCTTAGTTCCATTGACCGGACCCCAGGAGGATGCTCCTTCCATTTGATGGATCGAGAGTGTGAGATCGCTCTCGACATGCTTAGAGCATTTTTCTAGTGGCCCGCCGTCCCGATCCCAGACCGCGCCTACGCTCCCACGCACATTCCACCCCCGTCGTTCGACACTCACACCTTCTGGACACGGATCACGGGATCCCCACTCGCCTTTGACCTTAGTAGGGCCAAGGCATCTGCTATTATCCACCCCAGCCTCCGCATTGCACAGTGCCTTATGGCAACTACTTTTCTTACGAGGTACGAGCCCGGGACGCTATCTACGCCAGAGCTCTGCATACTCTATGCGATGACACGCCCTAGGGTTCTAGATAGGGGCAGTGACGATATGGTCCCCGCTATCGAGATCGACATTGCCAGTTGGTTTTTGAACCGCTTTATTATTTCTGTCAGCGCTCGTACGCTTATCTGTTGCGGCGGTCTGTCACCCTCTTAGCCCTCATGACCGGCGTTGACCTTCTTGATGACCTGCATCGAGCTCCGGGCCCCACTACACTTTTTATAGATGTTATGGCCCGGATGAAGATTCTTCGTCCCCATGGTCTTCAGCACTGGGTGTGGCTGCATGGTCCCTTCAGCGCGGATTACATGGTTCTCCTGAGCCCTGCTCGGACACATATTGGACCAGACGACGGAGACTGGATTCCAGCGATGGATCTCCTTATCCCCATCGCCTATGTGCTTGAGCCCGAGGATGCTCGACAGGAGCCCCTCGTTCCACCCGTCGACCCCGTGATCCCTCAGCCTACTCCTGCCCTGTTTGCACCTCCCGACATCTCTGTCCACACGTCTGTTAGTGTCGGGAGCACTTTAGCTGAGCTGTCCACCACCGCCACCCCTGTGCCTCTTTCTGCCGAGCCCATTACCACTCTGAGTCCCGAGCATCCCCCTACCATTATTGAGAGCGACGAGACCTCCTTTACCGCCGCAGTGGCGGTTCTGTCCTCACTTTTGTCCACGGCCACCCCGGCCGTTGGCCCGTCTGTCCCCACTGCTGCTGTCTTTTCCGAGAGTATCGTGACATCTGTCCCCACGTCTGTGTCACTGACCTCTCACGTCGCCTCGTCGTCTGTTTTCACTTCCACTTCCGATACTACTTCCACTTCGACCTTTCCTGCGTCCCAGCCTCTCACAGAGGCTGGGCATCACTTAGTAAGCACAGCACCACTACCCCACTTCCCTGTTGGACCCATCCTCTACACTCCCCGCGTGAGACAGCCCCACACTTCACCAGTTAGACATGTGCGTCCATCTGCTCCACCACCCCTCGACACCCTAGTTCAGAGCATTCATGCTCTTGAGGGGGCTGTTAGTGGACTTAGAGGGGATTTTCGGGCTCTCTCCGCCACAGTTAGTTCTATGCAGACCCGCGTCGCCATTCTTCCCAGTATTCAGGCTTGCCTGAACCAGTTTCTGGCACATCTGCCCCCACCACTGACACCCACCCAGCAGCTACCACGCCCACCACCTCCACCACCACCTCCCCCATAGGACGGTGCTGGTGCACCACCACCAGCCTAGGCACACACTAGACGCCTTCTATATTTTTGTTGTTTTCTGGTTTTTTTAGCCTGGTGATTTTTGCGCCCCTCCTCCACACACTATTTTGGTACCTTTTTGGTCATATCTGTTTATATCTCATTAGGATTGAGGGAGCTTCTTTTTGCGGATACTGATATTCTGCACCATTTTGACCTCTGCATGCATCACCTGCATTACCATATCATTTCCTTTTCTTTTATTTTCATCATGCATGCATCCTCACCCACCCCACCCATTTCACGTCTCTCGGTGTGCCACACTTCACACATTGAGGACACTGTGCACTTTAGCTTGGGGGAGTGAGTTCTCACGCTTTTGCTTTTTGTCACCCTCTTATTTTTGCTTTTCTCACATTTTCCACTTTTTGCACTCACTTTCACCCACTTTTTGTTTTTATCATGCATCACGTTTTCCTACCCTTTTGAGTGTGTTGCATTTCGTAGTAGTTTCTATTTTCTTTTATCCTTGTTTCTTTCATCTTTTGCAAGAGATGACTTTTCTGTGATGATGATGACGTGGTGATTAGCTTATCTCTGTATGCATGCTATTTTGTCACGCCGTAGCTTTTATTTCAGATATCATATGCTTTGTCATGCTATGCATTTAAGATAGTAACCTACCTTTTCGTATATGAATATGGATGAAATTCTGTTATTAGCTGAAGTCTGATAATTCATATGTATGCTCTTCGTAGAAAACACACCAAGCTTCACGCATTGATTGCTTATATCTGGAGTACTGCTTTCCTTTCTTATATCACTTCTTATTGCATGAAAAATGTACACCTCACTTTCAGGTTGAATGAATGAATGTTAGGCTGATATAACCGGACTAGTTTACTTTTTGAGATCAAACTGAGTAGATTAGATTACTCTGCTGAATTTGTTGTGCACGTCTTATAGAGTGAACCGTGCGTTACATTTATTTCTTTCTCCACATATCTTGAGCATTAATTCTCTATTTATATTCATTGGTGAATCTCCCTTTAGCGGATCCTATATTGGCGATTCCCCCGCTTTATAAAGTTTATGCTCCACTACCCCCAAAATCAAAAAGGAAAAAAAAAGGAAAATACATGTATATCTTTCTATCTTTTGATTTGGGATCACAGTTGTATATAGATATCTTTAAAAAAACAAAAAAGCAAAAAAAATGAGAAAAAGAAAAGAAAACAGAAAAGAAGTTTATACATGATCCCATCTCACACTCTTTCTCTCTTTCTTCCCTCTTTTGTTTTTATTTTATCATGGAGCTTCAAAAATGGGGAATATATTTATTGATTTATCTTATGCCACCACGCTTATAGATAAGCTTGGGGGAGAGGAGCCAATGATGTGTGAGAGAGTGACTACCTGACTGTGCATGACAACCTAAGCTAGGTAATTTTCTATACTTGGTGAGTTCACTAAAAGTTTTACAAAATCCAAGAATTGACACTTAGCATACATTTCATGAAAACCACACTTTTCTATTCTTATTGCTCAATATTGTGTGATATCTATTATACTCCAGATAGAAAGCATTCAATTGAAAAGTGTGTGGTCTATGATTATGTTTACCGCTTTAGATGCTTCAGACGATGTTAATTCTAGAATGATTCCATATCTCATATTATTTTGCTATTCTCGGGTTTTCTATTTTGAATGCATCCACATACTATGGTATCGAGATAAAAATATTTGGCATGAGTTTTACATTCGCCGTGTGCTACATGAGTAAGCAAAACTCACGTCCTGAGAAAATGATCTAGCACCTCTATCTTTGCTTTCTTTCTTTATTTTCTATCTCTTCCATCTTTTCTTTTTATTATTTTTTCCATCGGGGTCGCCTTTTACTTATCTTCCTCGAGGACAAGTAAGAGGTAAGCATGGGGAATTTTGATCACTCCATATTTTATACCTTTTTTCTGCATGTTTGCATGCCGTTTTGATCGCTCATATCGCGTTTTTCATGATTATTTGACAATATTGTGATGTTTTTCACTATTTCACGTTTCTGTCATATTTCAGGAAATATGTAGCGATTCGGAGCGATTTTGAGATCAATTGATTCGCAAGAACTAAGGAGTGTCACCCGCGGCTCATTTGAGGGCCATTCAGCGATGGAAGATGAGTGTAAGAGGAAGGAACTTCGTAGGAGCGACAAGGAGGAGAAACAGAGAAGATTGGGCATTTACAGCATGCCACTCGGCCGAGTCGAGCACTCACTCGGCCGAACAAGAAGCCCCACTCAGCCGACCGGAACGGATACACACAGAGAGCTAATTTCAGCGTATACTCGGCCAAACGAAGAAATACCACTCGGCCGAATGAGAAATCTCACTCGCCCGAGTGGTACAGAGAAATTGTCCAGAAAAAGGCCGAAGTTACTGTATTTTTCGAAGATCTTGTCAAAAGTCACTCGGCCGAACGATAAAGCCACTCGGCTGAACGGATAAGTATACTTAGCCGAGTCACCTCCAAAGGCAGACCCTGAGACCCCCCTGACTTACTGTTTTCTTACAGGGTCTGTCACTTGGCCGAGGGACAATGTCACTCGGCCGAGTGAGCCGCTCCGCCTGCTGCGTAAGTTACGATTTCTGGGCTGCACAAGGGCAGTTTGGTCACGATTTTCTGGGCGATTTTGGAGGGTATTTAAACCCAGTTTTTGCCCTAGTTAGAGGAGCTTTTGTCAGCCTTTTTAGAACTTTTCAGAACTTTTTAGATTAATTAGATTTGGGCTTTCTTTTTGGAGATTTAAAGGCTACTCTATTTGGATTCTCATTGGATATTATTGGATCTTCATTGGTTTATCTATTTCCTATCAAAAACTCAATTGTTATTTGTTATTTATCTATTGCAATGAATTCTCTTGATATTATTATCGATTTTTCTGAGAATTTCAAGATGAATAGTGAGTAGTGCCATCGTCTTAGGGCGTAAGGATGAACCCTCTGGACCATATTTCTAAATTGTGATGAATTTGTGAAATTGTTGCTAGAATTGATTAGGGTTAGGTTGGGATTAATTAATTACGGATAGCTAGGGATTCATATCGATTGGGATTTGTAAGAGATTGGATCCCAATTGATAGGAAGGCCTAGATATTCGATTTAGATTGACAATTGGATCTCGCTAGACTTGGTTTGCAAGAGATTGGGCCAAAGCTAGGATTTTCAATTGTGAATCTATACCCATATCCGTTTGTAAGAGATTGGACGGATAGGAACTATCGCAACCTAGGTCGTAGCTCGAGTTTGCACGAGAGTGGGCTCGGACACGATTGAGCGATGATGTCGTTCTTCACGCTAGCAGCTTAGGCTAGGGTTTGCAACAGATTGGGCCATATCCTAGGTTTGCTATAGACCGGCAATAGCACGAGAGCATGAGCTTGGTTCTACATTTAGTTGGGACTAGTTCACCCACATTCAAGTTTAGCAATGATGAAACCTATGAATCACAATGATGAGAGGCGGTTCGTAGCGGGGATTCCCTACCACTAGACGTTTCATTAATTTGATATTTCCTCTTGACATTTGCACGATTGTGATTGTTCACCCCAAACGATTCTCGATCCTCTTGATAGATAGGTGATTGGAAGGAGACACTGTCATTTGTCCTCCCTGAGTTCGATACCCACTCGCTGCTACACAGTGCGCTTGCGGTAAGACTACAGCATCGCTTGTCCCGGTTGTGTGTACTCCCGGGGCTACGATCAGCACGTGCTTGCACGCGCCACGCTAGGTTTTTTTAGCGGGCTCAGCGGCCGTAACTATATTTAAAAAAATTAAAATTTAAAAAAAAACAAAACCGCAGAGCGGGCCGGCCGCACCCGCAGAGCGGGCCGGCCCAGCGGCCGGCCCGCCCCGCTCTCCATGAAGGCAGCAGGCACACGGATGCAGGTTTGGCGGGTCGGGCAGCTTCAAACCCGACCCGCAATGTGTTAATTTGAGTATTATTTGGCCTATGTGAATTGGGGGGAGATCAGTTCGTTTTGCTTGGATTTTTTCGGCCGAGCGCTGCTCTTTTAAGTTTTTAGGGCTTTGGTCAGGATGGAGGCCATGGGAGGATGATGGAGCTTGGAGGAGTTACTAAAGTGGAAGGGAAGCTTCATTTGGAGAGATCTTGGGTGAAATCCTTCTTTTCCCCTTTTGTATTTTGCATCTCTCAATTTGTAATGAATTTGAGTTAATATTGAATGAAAATTCAACCTTTTGTTTCATGATGATTGAGTAGTGTAAATTGTTTGGGTTGTGATTCATTGTGATTGGTAGTTAATTTTGGCACCAATTCCCTATTGCCTATTATCTTGCTAATTTTGGGTTATTATTAGGGCACAATTTAATTGGCTAAGACCCAAGTGGGCACTCTTAAAGAAAAGACCAAGATCCTAATTTGATTAGTGTCATGATGATACATCCATCCCTATTGCTAATTATGGTGTTCTTTAATGCTAAATATTCCGATTGAGTGTCCTTTGTCGGATGATCAATTGAGTTATTTGCGGTAATTATAACTTGATTAACACCAATTTTAATGATCCCACAACCCATGCTCTCTCGCCTTGCTATCCTAAATCCTCTAATTTGGTTCTCTAACCCTACCCATTTAGGTTAGGATTTTTGTTTTCACCACACTTTTTCCCACACTCATTCATCGTTAAGCGAGGTAGTTGTAACACGATATTATTTTTCTTTATCGATCAAACTTGTGACTATAGAACGACTTGTCCCTGTGATCCGACCCGGTACACACCGGTTATAAATTTATTGCATTGACACTCCTACGCTTGGGAGTGGAAGGCGTGCTTTTGCGCGTCCTCCCGTTCAACCAATTGGAACCCACGACTGAAAGTGAAGTTCTGGATGTTAGCATCCCGGAGACCCGGGAAGAGGCTCTTTCATTAGAGGATGCACAGCTTGAAAAATATATATCGGGACCACATGAAGTTGAGATGAAGGAGTTACCTCCGGGATTGAGGTATGAATATTTGGGGGAAGATTCGACGCAACCGATCATTGTGAATTCCTCGCTACCCGAAGACCAGATGGAAAAACTTCTTGATGTTCTGAAGAAATTTAAGAACGTTTTTGGGTATGCAATTGAGGACTTGAAGGGAGTAAGCTTGGGGCTTTGCTCGCATAGGATATTACTTGAAGATGAGCAAGCCACTTCCATTGATCCACAATGAAGATTGAACCCCATTATGATGGAAGTATTTAAGAAGGAGATTGTTAGGCTTCTCCAGGCTAGGATTATCTACCCTATTTTCGACAGTCGTTGGGTTAGCCCGGTACATGTTGTGCCCAAGAAGGGAGGAATGACAGTCATTCGTAATGAGAAAAACGAGTTTCTACATATGAGAACAGTCACCAAATATCGGATGTGCATCGATTACCGGAAATTAAACAAAACCACGAGGAAAGATCATTATCCTCTCCCTTTTATTGATCAAATGCTCGAAAGACTGGCCAAGCACAACTATTTTTGCTTCATGGATGGATACTCTGGCTTCCTGCAAATTCCCATCCACAATGATGACCAAGAAAAGACCACTTTTACATGTCCATTTGACCACTTTTACATGTCCGTTTAGGACGTATGCTGATAGGAGGATGCCGTTTAGGCTTTGCAACGCCCCGGCTACATTTCAAAGATTGATGTCAGTAATTTTCTCCGATTTATCCCAGGACATAGTGGAGGTCTTCATGGATGATTTTTCCGTCTTGGGAACATAGTTTGACTCGTGTCTCTGCAACCTAGCTAAAGTCCTGAAAAGATGTCAAGATAAAGTGCTAGTTATAAATTGGGAGAAATGCCACTTTATGGTACAAGAAGGAGTCGTATTGGGGCACATTATCTCTTCAAGAGGGATCGAGGTGGACAAAGCAAAGGTAGAAGTGATTGAGAAGCTTCCGCCTCCACTTAACCTTCGGGGAGTTCGTGGTTTCTTAGGGCATGCAGGATTCTACCGCCGGTTTATAAAGGATTTCTCTAAAATTTCTCAGCCCTTGACTCAGCTCCTCGTGAAGGATACACCTTTCGTCTTCGATGACAAGTGTATGGAAGCTTTCTGCCTCTTGAAGCAAGCCCTTATTTCTGCACCTATGATTCAACCACCCAACTGGATTCTACCGTTCGAACTGATGTGCGACGCTAGCGACTATGCAGTAGGGGCCGTCCTGGGGCAAAGGAAAGACAAAAATATGCATGTCATCTAATATACAAGCAAGACCCTCGACGAAGCTCAAAGGAACTATACGACGACGGAAAAGGAATTGCTAGCCGTCATCCATGCCATGGATAAGTTCTGGTCGTATCTTGTGGGCGCTAAAGTTATCGTGCATATCGATCATGCCGCCCTCAAGTACCTTTTGAGCAAGAAGGAGGCCAAGCCGCACCTCATAAGGTGGATCCTCCTTCTCCAGGAATTTGACTTGGAAATCAGCAACAAGAAAGGGGCGGAGAATGTCGTCGTCGACCATCTATCTATGTTATCTACTTTCGACCCAGATGCCACTCCTATTGATGGCTCACTCCCTGACGAGCATCTTTTCTCTATCTCTTCTGTTTCGACTCCATGATATGTCGACATCGCCAACTATCTCATATGCGCCATCGTACCCCACAATGTTAGTTATCAGCTAAAAAAGAAGTTCTTTCACGAAGTTCGGAAATTCTTTTGGGATGACCCATATCTATACAAGACTTGCAATGATGGGGTGATACGGAGGTGTATTCCCGAAACGGAGGCGACCTCCATAATTTCTCGTTGCCATGACCAACAATGCGGAGGCCATATGAGTTCTTATAAGACCACGGTGAAGATTCTCCAAAGTGGATTCTACTGGCCGACTCTTTTCAAGGACACTTATGCTTATGTCCAGGCCTGCGGTAAGTGCCACTGGACGGGAAACATATCTAAGAGAAACGAAATGCCACTGCATTACATCCTGGAAGTTGAGATCTTCGATGTTTGGGGAATCGACTTCATAGGGCCATTTCCCTCTTCCTCTGGTAACCAGTACATCTTGGTGGCCGTGGATTATGTGTCTAAGTGGGTGGAGGCGATAGCTAGCCCTACCAATGATTCCAGAGTAGTGGCAAAATTCTTGTAAAACAACATCTTCACGAGATTTGGCGTGCCTAGAGTCCTAATTAGCGATGGAGGGAGCCACTTCATAGAGAAGAAATTTGAAGCCCTTCTGAAGAAGTACGGGGTGCAGCATCGAATCGGGCATGCATATCATCCACAAACTAGTGGCCAGGTGGAAGTCTCGAACCGGGAGATAAAGAGCATCCTAGAGAAGACAGTGGCTAGCTCTAGAAAGGATTGGTCATCCAAGCTTTCAGATGCGCTCTGGGCCTACCGAACAGCATTTAAGACTCCGATCGGGACGACCCCTTATCGACTTGTCTACGGGAAGGCATGTCATTTGCCTGTGGAATTGGAGCATAAAGCATTTTGGGCTGTCAGACATCTGAACTTCAATGCCAAGGAGGTAGGGAGCCACCGACAACTCCAGCTAAATGAACTTGATGAGATCCGGATCAACGCAAACGAAAATGCCCGGATCTACAAAGAGAAATTGAAGCGATGGCACGATGGGCGTATCTTAAAGAAAGAATTCAAGGAAGGAGACTTAGTTCTCCTATTCAATTCAAGACTGAGGCTTTTTCCCAAAAAGCTCAAGTCTAGGTGGTCTGTACCCTTCCGAGTCCCCAAGGTCTTCCCGCATGAAGCCATTGAGATCATGGGAAGAGAAGAATCATTTAAGGTTAATGGGTAGCGCTTGAAACACTATATAATCAGCGAGCTCGCAATCTCTCCGATCGGAAGCTCAACGACCGATAGCTCCGCTGCAAATCCTCCGGATTCGCATTGATCATGAACTGAGAAGTCGAGTTGCCTACTGTAACCAAGCGCTTCATGGGAGGCAACCCATGTTCTAACCCTTTACTCGCATTCAATAAGACTAATTGGTATATATTAGTATAGATTTGCAGCTTGGGGGATCCTCGTTTTGAAACTTAGCTAATCTTGAAATTTTGTGTAGGATTATGAATGGACAGCTTTGGATCTGTGGAAGAATCACCCGACCGGGTGACACGACCGATGAGCCGGTGGATGATCGGGTCATATTTTCCAGTAACCTGGGAACTGTTTGAGAGTCGGTCACCCGATCATGTGAACTCCCAACCGATCGGGTGACCTGTAGCTTCGTTTCTCATTTGGAACTCAACCGATGCAATGACCCGATCAGTTGGACTCACCCGACCGATTCGCTGCATCCCAATAAATCCCACATCTTCCCCACATGACCCATTTTGAAGAAAAAGAGGGGACACAACGCCAAAACACCAAATTCGCCTCCAACCAGAAATTTCTTGGATCAAGTCAACCCAAAACCATTACCTTACACCAGCTACACCATCTACCCCCCCCCCATGTCCTCCTATTAAGCCCTACGTCAAATTCCCCCAAAAACCCTAACCCTACCAACCCATGTTTCCCCAAACCCCAAAACCCAACCATTACATCTGAGAAATGAAGCGACAGCTCTCCACATTTCGCCAGGGGATCTAGAGAGGTGCATCTAGCTTGGAATTGCATCATTGCTGGGGTAACTTCTTTCCAACTTTATGTTTCTCTTCTCATGTGCAATGTTTTAATTACGTGTCTGCCTTCTACATTTGCTTTATCATCATCCCAGACTCCATCCCCCACATTATTGTTCTTCTCCTACGTCATTGCCATGTCTAGGAAGGGAAAGGAACCAGCATCATCATCACGCAGACACTATCTACACGGCCATTTTCTCCCATCTTTCCTTGGCATTAATCCTTCTCCTGAAGAACAATATGCACGTGTGCACGCCCTTCTTCCTCGCCCCATGCGACCTACCCTTTTTGCTGATCGTCCCACTGTAACAACCATAGTGTGCAAATACTAAGTAACCGTTAAATTGTCCCAAGTTTCTCGTACATGTGCACACCAATCCCAGGGAATGGAGAGATTTGCAAATTGCCCCTCGATTTTTCATTTATACCCAAATGAGGGTATCATTGCAAGATTGTGCTTAAGGCAAATTTCATTAAGTCAAGGGGTTATTGTGCAAAAAGGGAAGTGAGATATTTGCAATGGCAAACTTGTAATAAAATCAAACAATTTGGAGGGCTATTTTAAAAAGAGAGAGAAAGAGAGAGGAAAAGAAGGGAAAAAAAAGAAAATGAAAAGAAAATGAGTATGGCACCATACATGGCTTAGTACACCAAACCCTTCCACCCCTCTCCACCTAACCCCACACCATCCCCCCCCCCCCCACTTCTCTCCCTCTCTCCCCATTTCTTGTACCATGCCGAAATTTCAAGGAGGAAAAAAAAGAGAGAGAAAGGAGAAGGAAGAAAGAAGAGAGAAAGGAGAGGAAGAGGAGGAAGAGGAGGAAATCCAAGATTGGAGGAGGTTTCTTGCAAACCCAAGGCATCACTTGAAGCTCCAAAGAGGTAGAAACTCTTCACCCTCCTTCTCTAATTATAGATGATGGAAAGTATCTTATATGTATGAGTTTTCTCTGAAATTTGGGGAGAGTGTTGTAGAACTAGGATACTTGTTGCATGCATGATAATTTGCTGAAACTTTAGCTAAGTGTTGGGATCAAATGGCCATTAGAAATGCTCCAAAAAAATTAAATTTGTTTAATTCATAGTTATGAACAACTTTCATGTTCACAACTTTTTCCAATTCGAACTGGAAGTTAGGATAAAAATTCATTCTTTACAACATGCCTGAAATTCTGTCAACCTGTGCACAGGTTAGCAAGACGAAGCTGACGAACCTGTATACACATCGGAAATTTATGATCTTAGTCTCGTCGAAAAGCTAATAAGTTTTTCTAAAACTCCACCAAAGTGCTTACCTTCCGAAATTCTGACTGAAAAAGGCCCAAATTTGGCTACGAAAACCGACCCTGGAATCTGTCAAGTAAACAGAACTTGCAGCCTTTACAAAATAATTCACCATAAATTGTAAAGCTCGTATGTTTGCTTGAAATTTTATATGTGAACCCAAAACTGCCATATCTACAACTTTCATTCAGGAAGTTTAATCAAATTCGCACTAGAAATGGCTGATAACCATTGATGTTTGTGACTGTTGATGAAAGTTTAGCAAATTTGAATGATTTGCTAATGATTAGACTTTTGTTTGGGTTTATTCTTCGTTCAGTTGTTAATGCTCGATACCGCTATTGTGATGTAGCAGTATTAAAGTGTTTGACTATGAATATGCTACTTTATGTTGCACATTTGGAAATGGGTGTTTATGTGCATGAAATAGGCAAGGTTTGTTGTGAACCTGCCAATGAGAAAGAATGCACTCGGACCTCATTTTGCATGCTTAATACACTAGGATTAATGATTAGCTAAAAACCCTAGGGATGTCTCGTTCAACTCGAAGTGGATGAGTGCCCTAGGAGGGGCTGGGGGAGACCTCGGTGACGAGCGGACATGTGGGGATGGACAGCTGAGTTGTGGGCCACTCTGGACGAGCCCTCAGGGGCGGGGAGCTAGTGCGGTTATGGTTGAGTTGGTTGTGTTGGAGAACAGATTCTTTTGTAAGAGCTTGTCTCGGGAAGCCGTATCATTCCAACCATCTTACTGGGTGAGGTCCAGTTCCCGATGTCTGACTTACTTAGGTTTCAAAATTCATGCATGAAAACTAACCTATAAAGGAAAAGAAAGACAACAAACAGTAACTCTGGAATGTGATGCATTTCCCTTTGTTGTGCTTCCTTGTTGTGCACTATGATTAGAGTAGTAGAGTTGTGGAGTTCCTACTGGGCACGCTGTGATGTGTCCTTTTCCCCTACAGGTCCAGGTACTAGTTCTCAGACGGTGGGTCCGGGAGTGGAGACCCCGGAGGGCAGCTCGTCTCAGCAGGGTCCGTAGTGTTTGTGGTTAGTGTGGGTCGCATAATGTAGTCTTGGGTTGTGTGTGATGATCGTAATGTTGTACCCATGTTCCCTTTGTACCCTGTAGGGTTGGGTTGTACTTTTATGGGAGCTTTTGTTGTTGGGGGCTGTACAGTGGACTTGTACGGTACTGACCATGTAGTAGCAGTGCTCTGTGACTCTTGGATGTTCTGTTCGTCGTATTTTACCTTGCTGTCTGTGTTGTAGTGTCTTATACTTTCTTTCTGTGTTGGAGCTGTACTGTACTGTTCTGTTTTTCTTTCAGTTTGTACTTTATTGCATGGGTTTCCTCAGCGGTTGCAGTTGCCTGTGAGACTTTTGGTGGACACATCAGCACTTGGTATTCTAATACAGTGGCTTGTCACGCCGACCCTCCTTATTTTGGGTAGCGGGGCGTGACAGGTTTTGCGGTGGCCCATGCGGGTCAGTATCCACTGCGATACGCGTAAAGGAAACATATGTAAGGCTCCAATATTTCAGTACACGACACTAATGCATTTGTTCTGTTTCTCGCCTGCAGATGGAAGGTGGGAACGGGAGTTTCGGCGGGACCGGAACATCTGACAGTGGGATTGGCCCAGCTGGTGATGTGTAGTCTTTGGGTGACAGGACCTCAGAGTCAGCCCTGATGGCTAAGGTCCTGATGGGCATTTTAGAGCACATGGGTCAGATAGAGGAGAGGGCAGCGGTGCTGAAGCCGCCGAGCTACAAGGATTTCAGGATGCTGCGTCCACGATAATTCTCGGGCAGGGAGAGTAGCCTCGAGGTGGATGAGTGGCTACGACATACGGAGGATGATCTGACGATGTGTCGGTTTCCCCGAGACGGTTGGGTGGAGTTGGTGAGGCGCCAGTTGACCCATCAGGCCAGAGACTGGTGGGAGGCTCAGGAGAGGAGACTGAAGGGGAACATTGCTTGGGAGACCTTTCGGGAGTTGTTTGAGGCCAAGTTCCTTGCAGATGCGCCAAAGGACGAGTTAAGGCAGAGATTTGAGCATTTGACTCAGGATAGGAGGACGGTGGATAAGTACGATGCAGAGTTCTCGTTGCTGAGTAAGTATGCGCCAGAGCGTGTAGCGACAGATGCCATCAGAGCCAGGCGATTTTGCAAGGGACTAGACATAGAGTTTTGGGCGGCCATATTTACTCAGGAGTTATTGACTCATGAGGCCGTACTGCAGGCTGCCATACAGCATGAGACCCACTTACAGAGTGTATGGAGACCACCAGCCAGTGACAGGTGACCAGATGCTCAGCAGAAGACTGCACATGGCCCAGTTCAGCAGTTGAGTTACCCGACTATGAGGCAGTGTTTGGTATGGATTGGTTAGGAATGTTCTATGCTAATATAGACTGTAGACTAAGGAGGGTAGTTTTTTGGATCCCTGATCATCCAGAGTTTGAGTTTTTGGATGGTAGTAGTGAGCTTGAGCCTTTGAAGTTCCGAGCTACGGTCGTGGAGTATTTGGACATGGAAGCAGAGCCCGTGTTACCAAGGGTTTTTGAATAATTTCCTGACATCTTTCCCGATGATATCTTTGGATTACCCCCAGATAGGTCCCTGGAGTTTACTATTGATCTGATTCCGGGCGCTCAACCGATAGCAAAGGCTTCATACCGTATGGCCCCATCGGAGTTAGCTGAGCTCCGCAATCAGTTGACTGATTTATCAGATAGGAGATTGATTCACCAAAGTGTGTCACCGTGGGGAGCACCAGTGTTGCTTGTGAATAAGAAGGATGGATCTCGGAGGATGTGCATTGATTATCGGGAATCGAATAAGGTAACGGTGAAGGATAAGTATCCCCTTCCCTGAATCGATGATATTTTTGATCAGCTTGGTGGATCCCGGGTGTATTCGAAGCTAGATTTGCGGAGTGGGTATCACCAAGTGAAGGTGCGGGAATCTGATGTTCCAAAGACCGCATTCCGTACTCAGTACGGTCAATATGAGTTTCTGGTGATGCCTTTTGGAGTGACGAATGCCCCAGCTACTTTCATGAGGCTGATGAATCAGATCTTCTTCGAGTATTTAGATAGGTTTGTGGTGGTATTTATCGATGACATCCTGGTTTACTCGAAGAATGAGGATGAACATGCTGAGCATCTGTGGATAGTTTTGAATACCCTCAGGCAGCACCGATTGTATGCTAAGTTCAGCAAGTGCCAATTTTGGTTGACCAAGGTTACGTTTCTTGGGCACATAGTCTCTGGAGATGGAGTGTCTGTTGATCCTGAGAAGGTTGCTGTAGTAGAAAGTTGGCCTATACCTCGGAAAGTCAAAGAGATTCGAAGCTTTTTGGGGTTGGCTGGATACTATCGTTAGTCCATTAAGGATTTCTCAAAGATTACCTCGCCATTGACTCATTTGACGAAGAAGGATGTTGCGTATGTCTGGTCGAAGGAATGCCAGCATGCGTTTGATGAGCTGAAGCATCGGTTGACCACTGCTCCTATCTTAACTGTCCCGGACCGTTCGGGTGGATTTGAAGTTTTCTGTGACGTGTCTGGCAGAGGACTAGGCTGTGTCCTTCATCAGTACAGGCGAGTGGTGGCATATGCTTCCAGATTGTTGAAGGAGCATGAACTGAACTATCCCACTCATGACCTGGAATTGGCAGCAGTGATCCTGGCTTTGAAATTGTGGAGACATTTCTTACTAGGTGAACACATGAAGATATACACTGACCATAAGAATCTAAAGTATGTGTTCACTCAGAAGGAGCTTAATATGAGACAACAACGATGGTTGGAATTAATGGATGAGTATGACGTCGATCTGTTATACCATCTTGGGAAGGTTAATGTGGTGCCATGCTCTTAGTAGATTACCCGCAGTAATGAAGCTAACCTCTCAACCACAACTTCGGTGGGCAATTCGACAGATGAGAATAGAAGTTGTACTCCTAGGAGAGAAGACTGTTATGATGGGACTGCAGATCCAGTCTGATTTGGTGAATAGGATTAAGGCAGCTCAGTCAGGGGATGCTAAGTTGAAGAGGACTCGAGAGCAGGTGGAAGCTGGACTCCAGACCGATTTTTGTATTCACGAAGATGGATCGTTGAGATTTGGGAACCGGGTTTGTGTGCCAAGTGGCGAGATTCGGGAAGAACTATTGAAGGAGGCGCATAGTTCCCCATATTCTATCCATCCGGGAGGGACCAAAATGTATTGAGATTTGAAGCAGTATTATTAGTGGTCAGGAATGAAGAAGAGTGTAGCCGAGAGTGTGGCGTCCTGCTTGGTTTGCTAGCAGGTGAAGGCTGAGCACCAGAGAACTGCAAGATTGTTGCAGCCTCTCCCAATTCCAGAATGGAAGTGGGAGCATGTGACCATGGACTTTGTGACCGGTTTACCTCGGACGCCTAGGGGCAATGATGCGATTTGAGTCATTATAGATCGATTGACCAAATAGGCACATTTTATTCCGTTCCGAGTTGGACAGTCAACATAGAATCTGGCTAAGAGGTACATGGAGGAGATCGTGAGACTGCATGGAGTCCCAGTAAGTATAGTATCTGATAGGGATAACAGATTCACCTCACATTTCTGGAAGAGTTTACAGGCTAGTCTGGGGACGCGTTTGAATTTCAGTACTTCGTATCATCCTTAGACTGATGGACAGGCAGAAAGGACCATTTAGATTCTTGAGGATATGCTGCGAGTGTGTATGCTTGATTTCAAGGGTTCATGTGTCACGCCCCGCTTCCCAAACGACGGAGGCGAAGCATGATTAAGGCCCGCTTAGGCCGGAGCTGAGAAGCCCGGACCCAATAAGCGTCTGTATGGTACTCCAAGACGAAGGATTAGGTCCCTGCATGTTAGTACAGAACAATAAAAAGTACTAAAAAAGAAAATATTCATTTTATTCCAAATTTATCAATCCAGAGTACTGAGAGTCTATCAAAAGCCTGAGTCGGCTACAACGACAGAAAAAGTAAACTACTGGTGCAAGCACCCAACCTCGACAGAAAAGAAACGGTGCTACACACCCAACAAAACTACAGTGGAACCTCTGGATCGGCAACACGAAGATCTCAACTCTGGTCCTCCTCGGGCACGTACTCATGATCGACGTCCTCTGGCTCTACGTCCTCGAGTAGCTCTGCCTCGTCGACGTACTCTGGCTCCACACCTGACGTACAACACCCAAAAGAAAGGAACTGTACGTCAGGTAAAGTCTACAAAAGAAGTCAGACTCTACTGCAAGTGTACCAAACTATTAAACATCAGTTTACTGGTTGATTAGCATGCTGGGGTTATAACAGTGTAACAAAAAGGAAGTAACGCAACATGAAAGTAAAGCGTAGCAAGCAGTAGTCGTATCGTGTGCTACCGACTACGGGACTAACCTAAACGGGTCGTGACAAGACGTGACAAGACCAGCAAGACAGGACAGGACAAGACAAGACAAGACACGTGTGACTCGAAGGGTTCACGCCTTACGGTTCGAGGGGGGTTAGACCCTCTCTCCATGCGCACGCTCAACCCTATCCCAACCCAAGTGCATAAGACAAGTCCGTACAAGGGATCACTCACTCTAGCTTGGTGAGTGCCCTATTGCCCGCAGGCTGTGTATCCGTACAAGGGATCACTAAGAGAGTGCCCTATTGCCCGTAGGCTATGTATCCGTACAAGGGATCACCCACTCAATGGTGAGTGCCCTATTGCCCGTAGGATATGTATTCGTACAAGGGATCACCCACTCACTGGTGAGTGCCCTATTACCCGCAGGCTGTGTATCCGTACAAGGGATCACCCACTCACTGGTGAGTGCCCTATTGCCCGTAAGCTGTGTAAAACAAGACATGACGTGACATCATAGGGATAGTTCTTCTAGGGGGTCCACACGCACGCACACAAAAAATAACCCTACGGTGTCAAAAGTTGTTGTTGTTACGCTTAGACTTCGTCGTCAATTCCGTCAGGACGTCCTGGATGCTATCATTTCACGTCCGGTTCTATTCATTCACAGTCTAATAGTTCTAGCAGTCTAAGACCAAAGCACGGCCAAAAACGCAAGTGAGTACACTTGCCTACGGTGGCGAGTGTGTCGTCCGTCCGGGACGTCTCGTCCAGGCGTCTCGTCCGCGGTAGTCCGTCTGAAACAGTGTCACGGCGACGGTGTCAGGTCGCGATTTTCATCAAGTCCTATTAGGGTTTGTTTCTAGATTATCGGGACTATCCAAATTGTCATAAGTCACGTTTTGGTGTTTCATCAGCCTAGATCGACCACTACCCTATATGCACAGAAAAGTTGTCCGACGGTCGATTTCTACAGTGACATCGTTTTACTAGTGCGAAAAAGTAAATTTAGTTATTGTTGTCCAATTTTTAGTTAGGGTTCAGTTTTGCTACGGTGTGGGTTTGCTACGAGTTTGGTGGACCAACCTCTCCGGTGTTTGATGTGGGATGGACGTAGCGTCTGAACGGGGGATCTCCTCGTCGTCTACGGCGTCTCGGCGACAGGTAGCATAGGCAGACACGTTCTGGTAGCGAACCGAAAGTGAGGACAGCGAGCGGAGATAACGGACAGCGATTGGGAAGGCAAAACAGCGAGCAGGGGGACGTCGGGAAGGTGTTTACGATGTCGGAAATTTGGACAGCGACCAATAGGAGCAACCGTGTATCGGAAGGCGTCGTAGGGCTGTCGAGGGGGCCGCACGTGAGAGTACAACGGCCTAGGGGGTCGTGGCAGCCTGCCGGTGATAGGGGAAGGCCGTGAAGGGCCTCTGGCAGTGGAGAAAGGCCGTGGGGCGACGAAAAACAGCAGCTGTTGCTGCTGCCATTCGCAGCAGCGACCAACGTCGTCGAAGAAGGGCTCCAGTGGTCACAGGGGGTTCGTGTGGCGTCGCGGCGCTGGAAGACGGGACTGCAGTGCGACTGCGCTCGCCGCAGCCGATGCAGTGTGAGGGGGTCTCGGCGGGGCAGCCGTGGGCTGGGGCAGCCGTGGGGAAGTGCCTGGCGGTAGAGGTCGCGGCGCAGGCGAGCGGGGCGACGTCGGGCTAGGGTGATGGCCGCCGACGAGGGGCAACAGTGGCTAGGGCTTTGCGAGAGAGAGAGAGAGAGAGAGAGAAAGAGAGAGAGAGAGAGAGAGAGAGAGAGAGAGAGAGAGAGAGAGAGAGAGAGAGAGAATCTGGGGGGGTTTCTCTCTTGGTGGCGGCTTGGTAAACAAAAACCCTAGCCTATGATACATGTGAATAGCTTGGGTTTTGATTTAATATATAAAAAGAACTAGTGCTAGACACCTATAGGATATTGGTTAAATGTGAGAGGGAGATAGGGATATGAAGGGTGGAGACAGGGGAAAAGATAGGTGCCTATAGTGGTAGAGGATTTACCCTTGATACGTATGGGTATCATTAGGGATTTGCTAAGATTAGATTTAAAATTTGAAACTCAAGTGATTTGGGCTAAAAATCAACGGTCGAGATTTATCCGGGTGATATCTCTCGCTTCGGGCGTCAGAAAAATAATCCGAAAATACCGGGGCGATCGTGGAGACGAGACACACAGATCTACAGAGCCTGATCGTATGCTACGCCTATCAAGAATTTAGGAAAAATCGAAATCTTTGTTTTGAGATAAAAGACTAAAACGCCCCTATCATTCCAAGTCGTTTTACAAGAAAACGAGCCGTGAAATGACGTTCCCAAAAATTACTATAAAATTCTACACTCCCATACGATCACAACGGCATATCACATCGCATATATCGGAATCCAGAAATAGCCAAATAAAATACGTGCACGATAAAGCACGTGCACGCAGCAAATCCATATGGTCGGAAAGCGACCGTTACATTCTACCCCACTAAAATAAAGATTCCGTCCTCGGAATCAGCAACGCTAAACAATAAACAGGAAAGGATAACGCTCTCTCATCTCCTCCTCATGCTCCCTAGTGGACTCTCCAGGTGACCGGTGACGCCACATCACTCTCACCAGGTCGACTACCTTATTCCTCAATTGCTTCTGTCGACGGTCCAAAATCTGCACAGGCTGCTGGTCATATGTCAGGTCCGGTCGGACCATAATCTCAGAGAAATCAACCGTGTGCGACGGATCACTGACGTACCGACGTAACTGAGATACGTGGAAAACGTCGTGAACTCCCTCCAAAGATGGTGGCAAAGCAAGGCGGTAGGTCACTACTCCCACACGCTCCAGCACATCAAATGGTCCAATATACCTCAGACTCAGCTTTCCCTTCTTCCTGAAACGAATGACTCCGCGGTTCGGTGAAATCTTCAGGAAGACGTGATCTCCAGGCTGGAACTCCAACGGTCTCCTCTTGGCATCAGCCCAATGCTTGAAACGATCCTGCACAATTCTGAGCTTCTCTCTGATGTCTTTTACGACATCCACAGCTTCCACTATCATCTCTGGACCTAACAGCTCCCGATCTCCAATGTCATCCCAGCTCAGTGGCGATCGACATTTCCTCCCATTTAAGGCAGCAAACGGCGCCATGCCAATGCTCGCCTTGTAGCTGTTGTTATATGAAAACTCCACCAAGTGAAGATGGTCCTCCCAAGATCCCTTCAAATCGAGCGTACAAGCTCGCAGCATATCCTCTAGAATTTGAATAGTCCTCTCGGACTGGCCATCGGTCTACGGGTGATACGCCGTGCTGAAACTCAAACTCGTACCAAATTCTCCTGCAGACTTCTCCAGAACTGAGATGTGAACCTCGAGTCTCTGTCAGACACGATGCTCATGGGGACTCCGTGTAAGCGTACGATCTCCTGCACGTACACGGTCTACAGCACAAATATTTCCAAGAGGAAAAATTTAAAAGAGGAGTAAAAAATGAAATTTTACCTCTAGATATTTCCTCGCCAAGACTTCCATAGACTGGCCCACTCGGAAGGGGATGAAATGTGCAGACTTAGTCAACCGATCAACGATCACCCAGACTGCGTCGTTCTGTTTCGGGGTCCGAGGCAAACCAGTCACGAAATCCATCGTAATATGTTGCCACTTCCACTCCGAAATAGGAAGTAGTTGTAGCAATCCAGTCGTACGATGGTGCTCAGCCTTCACCTATTGGCATATCAAACACTTGGCAATGCTCAGTGCCACACTCCTCTACATGCCAACCCACCAGTAATTCAGACGGAGGTCCTTATACATCTTGGTGCCACCAGGATGTATAGAATAATGTGAGCTATGAGCCTCGCTCAACAGCTCCTCACGAACATCACCTGCAAGTACGCAGAGTCTGCTGCCGTACCGCAGCGAACCATCCTCCTGAATCACGAACTCCGTCTGTATTCTGATCCTCTGCAACTTCGGATCTCCTGCCTGTGCTGCCTTGATCCGATCCACGATCGTGGACTGAATATGCAAATTCATGAACGAATGAACCACACCAGGTAGGACGACCTCTAAATCCATCTCTCTCAGCTCCTTATGTATCCTCCAGTCGGCAGTAAGCATCATCGCAGTAGGAAGTCTACTCAAAGCATCGGGCACTACGTTCACCTTCCCTGGGTGATACTGCAAGTCTATCTCATAGTCAGCCATGAGCTCTAACCATCGCCTCTGACGCATGTTGAGCTCCTTCTGTGTAAAAATGTACTTCATGCTCGTGTGATCAGTGAAAATCTTCACGCTCTCACTCAGCAAGAAGTGCCTCCAGATCTTCAGTGCAAATATCACCGCTGCCGACTCCAGATCGTGCATCATGTAATTCATCTCATGAGTCCTCAACTGACGAGAAGCGTATGCGACCACATGGCCATGCTGATGCAAAACGCATCCTAGGCCCTTCCCTGATGCATCGCAATATACTTCGAAGCCTTTGCTCCGATCCGGTACCGCCAAAACCGGTGACGTGGTTAATCTCACCTTCAAGATGCTGAAGGCCTCCTCACAAGCATCTGACCAATGGAACTCCACATCCTTCCTTGTCAGCCTCGTCATCGGCTCTGCAATCTTCGAGAAATCCTTGATGAACCATTGATAATAGCCTGCTAAGCCAAGAAACCTCCTGATATCTGACGCGGATTGCGAAGTCGGCCAATCTCTGACTGCTCTGACCTTCTTCGGATCTACTGATATGCCATCTCCGGACACCACGTGTCCCAGAAACGCAAATCTGTCCAACCAGAACTCGCACTTACTATACTTGGCATATAGCTTATGTCGCCTCAGCGTCTCCAGCACTATCCTCAGATGACAGCTGTGCTCCTCCTTAGAATTCGAGTAAATAAGAATGACATCTATAAAGATAACGACAAACTTATCCAAGAAGTCATAGAATATCAAATTCATCAAATTCATGAACACAGCTGGAGCATTGGTCACGCCGAAGGGCATAACCACGAACTTATAATGTCTGTGCTTCGTCTAGAAGGCTGTCTTTGGAATATTGTCCTTCTTCACCTTCAGCTGATGATATCCGCTCCTTAAGTCCAACTTCGAGAAAACTCTTGAACCTCCCAGCTGATCAAAAATATCGACGATGCACGGCAGCGGATACATATTCTTCATTGTAACAGCATTCAGCCCTCGATAGTCCACGCACATCCTGCGGGACCCATCCTTCTTCTTCACGAGCAAAACTGGTGCACCCCACGGTGACACACTAGGGTGGATGAAACCCTTCTGCAGCAACTCATCTAATTGCTTCTGCAGTTCCCCAAGCTCAGTAGGAGCCATCCGATATGGCACCTTCGATATCGGCTGCACTCCCGGCATAAGATCAATACAAAATTCTAGAGCTCTGTCGGGTGATAGACCCGAGATATCCTCTGGGAAGACGTCGTCGAAGTCTCTGACAACTGCCAGTCGGTCGATCTACATCTGCATATAGCTGCTACAATCGGCACTTTCGGCTTGGCCCGAAATCTGATGGGCCCAAGCGACTCATCTCTGCTACGGAACTCGAACTCCGGATGGCCTGGAATCCGGAATACCACCCTCTTGCTGTGGCATTCGATCGACGTGTGGATGTCTCCCAGCCAATCAATGCCAAGAACGACATCGAAATGCGGTAGATCATGGATGCTGAAATCTGCAAATAGTTCGTGTCCACTGATCACCAAGGGGATCGATCGACAACCCAAATTCACAGTCACCTCTCCGTTCCCTGTGGTGATGTCCCAACACTTTGGAAGTGTATGGGTGGGAATGGAGTGCCTTGTTACAAATCTCCGGGATAAGATGCACATGGATGCACCGGAGTCAAACAAGGCCAAGGCTAGGTGAGTGAACACTAGAATGGTGCCTAGGATACGAAAGAACTACGGTCAAACCAAGCTACTCTAACAAACAAGGCAAACAAACATTGCTAACATTAAGATCTACACTATGAAATGAAAGTCTAGATTCGAAGTATACCTGCAATAACTCCATCCAGCTCCTCAGTCTCGACAACGGTCATGGTGTAAGCTGGTCTCTGGGGTTGCACTGCCTACTGAAACATTTACCTCTGTGGCGCCAATGGTGGTCCACGTACAACAGCTCCTCTCTGAACCGGGGCAGGCGCTCTACTCTGTAGTGGGGCTGGTGCTCCGACTATGGCATGACACGCTCTTGGACAATCCTTAGCTGCATGTGAAGCATCACCACACACCAAACACAATCCCATCTTCCTCTTACAATTGGCCTGAACATGTCCTGGCTTGCTGCAGAAGTGGCATGGTAGCTTATTCTGACTCTGCATAGCTGCTCCTGGCCTCTTGAAAGGCACTGTCTGAACTGGTCTCATTGTCGGCCTAGCAGGTGGCCGGTACTGCTCCATGGGATGCTTCCATCTATCAGCAGGAGGGTCAGGTGGACGCGATATGGTCTCATGGTTCCTCGCGGCATTCAGCACCGCTCCCATGGTCTTGAAATCTACCGAAGACATTGAAGCCTGAATCTTCGAACGCAGTCCCTGATGAAAACGATCAGCTCGTTTCTCCTCCTTCCTCACCATATGTGGGGGCAAACTGACTCAGCATCTCGAACTCTGCCTCGTACTCGTCGACGGTCATATCCTCCTGCTTCAGATCTACAAATCTGCTCAACAGCTCCCTCCTAGCAGCCTTAGTGAAATACTTCTCCTTGAACATCAATCGGAAAGTCCTCCACTCCACTGGCTTCTGCAGGCGCCTCTCCTCAATGCGCCACCAGTTCCTAGCATTCTCGGTCAACTGCATCTTTGCTATCTCAACTCTGGTGTCATCAGGAATCTTCGCAGCGACCAGCTTCTCCTCAGTACTCAGAATCCACTCATCAGCAGCCAACGGTCCTTCCTTCCCAGAAAATGTCTTCGGTTGAAGCTCATTGAACTGCTTCACTTCCAGAACATCTCGAGGGGCAGGCGGAGGTGGTGGTGGTGCAACTGGAGAAGCATGGGTAGCACAGTGGGACTGCTGAACCAACTGGTGCTGCACGTCCAGCATCTCTTTCATCACGCCCAGAAACTGGCGAAACTCTCCGCCCTGGTCTTCCGGAACTCCATCGCCTGAGTTCCCGGATCGGGTGACGCGTCGTCCTGCCATCATATTACAAGAAATACAGAGATTAGAATCGTACAATTAATAGATAATAATAAAATGAATGTCAATACTCCAATTGTTCCGTACTTGCAGAAAGAATTGGGACCTGCATGGGCCACCACTAAAACATGTCACACCCCACTTCCCAAACGACGGAGGCGAAGCGTGACTAAGGCACGCTTAGGCCGAAGCTGAGAAGCCCGGACCCAATAAGCGTCTGTGTTGTACTCAAAAACGAAGGAACAGGTCCATGCATGTTAGTACAGAACAATTAAAAGTACTAAAAAAGAAAAAATTCATTTTATTCCAAATTTATCAATCCAGAGTACTGAGAGTCTAACAAAAGCCTGAGTCGGCTACAACGACAGAAAAAGTAAACTACTGGTGCAAGCACCCAACCTAGATAGAAAAGAAACGGTGCTACACACCCAACAAAACTACAGTGGAACCTCTGAATCGGCAACACGAAGATCTCTAACTCTGGTCCTCCTCGGGCACGTACTCATGATCGACATCCTCCGGCTCTACGTCCTCGGGTAGCTCTGCCTCGTCGACGTACTCTGGCTCCACACCTGACGTACATCACCCAAAAGAAAGGAACTGTATGTCAGGTAAAGTCTACAAAAGAAGTCAGACTCTACTGCAAGTGTACCGAACTATTAAACATCAGTTTACTGGTTGATTAGCATGCTGGGGTTATAACAGTGTAACAAAAAGGAAGTAACGCAGCAGGAAAGTAAAGCGTAGCAAGCAGTAGTCGTATCGTGTGCTACCGACTACGGGACTAACCTAAACGGGTCGTGATAAGACGTGACAAGACCAGCAAGACAGGACAGGACAAGACAAGACAAGACACGTGTGACTCGAACGGTTCACGCCTTACGGTTCGAGGGGGATCAGACCCTCTCCACGTGCGCACGCTCAACCCTATCCCAACCCAAGTGCACAAGACAAGTCCGTACAAGGGATCACTCACTCTAGCTTGGTGAGTGCCCTATTGCCCGCATGCTGTGTATCCGTACAAGGGATCACTCAGAGAGTGCCCTATTGCCCGTAGGCTGTGTATCCATACAAGGGATCACCCACTCACTGGTGAGTGCCCTATTGCCCGCAGGCTGTGTATCCGTACAAGGGATCACCCACTCACTGGTGAGTGCCCTATTGCCCGCAGCCTGTGTATCCGTACAAGGGATCACCCACTCACTGGTGAGTGCCCTATTGCCCACAGGCTGTGCAAAACAAGACACGACGTAACATGACAGAGATAGTTCTTCTTGGGGGTCCACAAGCACGCACACACAAAATAACTCTACGGTGTCAAAAGTTGTTGTTACGCTTAGACTTCGTTGTCAAGTCTAAGTCGTCAGGACGTCCCGGATGCTATCATTTCACGTCCGGTTCTATTCATTCACAGTCTAATAATTCTAGCAGTCTAAGACCAAAGCACGGCCAAAAACGTAAGTGAGTACACTTGTCTACGGTGGCGAGTGTGTCATCCGTCCGGGGCGTCTCGTCCAGGCGTCTCGTCCGCGGTAGACTGTCTGAAACAGTGTCACTGCGACGGTGTCAGGTCGCGATTTTCATCAAGTCATATTAGGGTTTGTTTCTAGATTATCGGGACTATCCAAATTTTCATAAGTCACATTTTGGTGTTTCATCAGCCTAGATCGACCACTACCCTATATGCACAGAAAAGTTGTCCGACGGTCGATTTCTACAGTGACATCGTTTTACTGGTGCGAAAAAGTAAATTTAGTTATCGTTGTCTGATTTTTAGTTAGGGTTCAGTTTTGCTACGGTGTGGGTTTGCTACGAGTTCGGGGGACCAAACTCTCCAGTGTTTGATGTGGGATGGACGTAGCGTCTGAACGGGGGATCTCCTCGTCGTTTACGGCGTCTCGGCTATGGGTAGCGTAGCCAGACATGTTCTGGTAGCGAACCGAAAGTGAGGACAGCGAGCAGAGATAACAGACAGCGATCGGGAAGGCAAAACAGCGAGCAGGGGGGGCGTCGGGAAGGTGTTTACGGTGTTAGAAATTCGGACAGCGATCAATAGGAGCAACAGTGTATCGGAAGGCGTCGTAGGGCTATTGATGGGGTCGCACGTGAGAGTACAACGGCCTAGGGGGTTGTGGCGGCCTGTCGGCGATGGGGGAATGTCACGCCCCGCTTCCCAAAAATATGGAGGCGAAGCGTGAGAAGGTCCACTCAGACTTGAAGCTACAAAGCTGCAAGTCCGATAAGCGTCAATCAAATTTAAAACTGCAGGTCCTTGCAACACGAGCGAAACAAGATAATAATAATGAAATGAGACAAAAGAATAATCTCAGAATATCCATAAATATAAATTCCAACATCGCAGAAAAGCCACCAGGCTGAAATAAAAGAGAGTCTAAAGGCCCAAACATGGCCAACAAAAGTACATCGTACAAAACAAGGTGACACGCACCGACAACTAACAAAAAACCTAAAACAAAAGAAAGCTCAGCAAAGTCACCAAGAAAGATCACTGACATCCACAAAACTCCTCCTAGGCAGACATGGACTCAGGATCAGCGTCAGCAACTCATCACGTACACAGCAACGGTCTCTGGCTCAGGTCTAACATGTGACACCCAAAAGAGCAAGGGGCACATGTCAGCAAGTCTACAAGAGACTTGTGCAAGGAAATTGAAAGTATGCAAAAGTAAAGCAACCCAGTAGTTCTAGCATGAATGCGATGACATGGCAGTTAAAGTATGAGTGCAACAGGTAAAGTAAAGTAAAGTAAAGTACGAGCATGTCATTTAAACATGGCATGGATGACAAGTATTTCATGAATCATTCACAAGACAAGTACAAGACAAGGAAAGTAAGCACCTCGTGCACAGAGATTCCGTCTTTTGGCTAGAGTGGCTGATCGGGCCAACTCCTAAGCTCAAGTAACCGTTTATCCCTACCCCTCCACGTGTATCGAGCCAGGGCCTTACCCCCGAATGGGAATGCTCGCTTCTGGAACACGAGCCAGGAAGTGTTTTTAACAAGTATGGCATAGGGGTGCACCTAGCCGGACCAGGAAACCGGGCATTGGCTTTTGACCAACACATGAGGCCCGTTTCCCCGGAAGTATATTCAAGGAGTACAAGTATTGTAGCGTGTGCTACGAATGCAACAATCAACTGGGATGACATGTAAGATGCAATGCATGGCAGTTAAAAGTGCGTACAGATAAGAAAAGTAAACGTGGCAGTTTAGTATGCATGAACAACAAGTTTAAAGAGTTGGATCTAGCTTCGTTGTCAAGCTAGATCCATTTAGGTGACGGATCCAGTTTAGTTGTCAAACTAGATCAAGTAGGCGTCTAGCCAGCTATCATTTCACTGACTAGTCTCTTTTACGCTGAAAACAAGGAAGTGGCCTAGAAACATGGCCCTACACAAGAGTTGGCAAGTTTCACTTGCCTGCAAGTATCACGTCTGAGCAACACGTCCAACGAGTCCAAAGTCACAATTACCCTACGTGCACAAGTCCACCGGCCTAAAGTCCATATTATTAATCTTCATTAGTGAATTTAAAACATTTAAAATACTTTAAAAATACTGATTTTAGTCTTGATTAGCAGGCAATGGGTTGGGGGTCCTAGGGGTGCAAAGTGTAGGATCCTGCCAAGACAGAGTTAGGATCGATAATTAAAGTTGAGACTTACGCTTGCGTATGCGGAACGGTAGTCTCGGAACTTTGCCTTCGGATTCGCCACGACGGATCGAGTCTTCTCACGAACGGAGTAAGGCTACTAATCCACAATCTAAATCTCTATTTTAGATTAAGAACTTGGAAAGAGGAAGAGAAAGGATTTCTGCAGAGCTTCGCTAGGATGAAGTTGCATGCATGAATTTCATGCAAAAAGGTGTAAGAAATGGCTTACCCTTGGGTCTTATTTATAGCCCCCAAGGTAGTTATTTTAGGGTAAGTTGTTCCTTTGGAACAACTTAATTAAGGTGTACCATGATACATGGCACATTATAAGCTTAAGTTGTACCATATGCATGGTACAACATAAGCTTAAGATATTCCCCCTTTATTAGCCATATGTCGCATGCACTTATGCATATAAAATGCGACTTTCCCACTCATCCAGAGATCCTCTCTGCAAGGGAACAGATTCCCTTTGTACACGACTTCGTGTACGCGACGTTCGAGTTCCGTATTCCCTCGTACATCCCCCACAAGGGTGTACAAACGTCTTCCATATCCAACATCTCCCACTCACACTTGAGGGGATTGTAAGAGAACATCTTTCTCTTAGTTCTTTCATCTATCATACCGAGAAATAGACCGTGCGACCGTCATGCGCGTAGAGTCTGTTGTTGTGCACTTGTTAGAGATACACAACGACCTCGAAGGTGCAAAGTTGAGTAGTTCAACGCATGCTTTACCCTAGATTATTTCTTCACATTTCTTATACTTTATATTCAACAATTGAATCCCATCTGGATTACAATTGGCTGGCCAGCTTTGAATCATTAAAGTCCAAATGCGAATATGAAATCAATCTTCCTCTTCTTGCGAACCTTCTGATCTTGACTAGACTCGATTTTCTAACGTGCCCCGCCGAGCCGAATTATCATAGCCCATAAGTAACACGCTAAGATAGCGATCATTTCGTCAAATCTAAAGGAACCAATTGGAGTCCTTGAGGGTAAGAGTTAAGACCCATATGGCCTTTGAGTCTCACATAATAGCAAACACTATTGCTACTAACTCAGTGGTCGAAATGCATACGTGGTATGAACACGTATTACAACATCACTCCTTTCCCAGGGAGAGTATGTCTTAATGATGTTGTACGGATGAAAAGATCAGACACCACAGTGACTATCTTTTTGAGTCCCCTTACTACTCGTGAAATATTCACGGACTCTCATCCTGCATAAGACAGCTAGGAAAAATCCTATGAGATCTCTTTCAAATATCCTTGTGATACAGATCTCAGATCTTTTGTAAGCATCCATATGATGCAGATCTTTCATTCGACTATCTTGTTTAAGTCATGACTCTAAATCATTCGTCTAATGATTTTGACATTAAACTAGTCTCATCTCTATCTTATCCATCTGATAAGATAAGGCGGTTGCTCATGTGAGAGAGCCAACCTTAATCTGTCCGACATACACACAATTCAGCTGAGATTTCAAAAATGTACACAAACATTTCTTAAGAAATTCATATGCAATGTTTGAAAAAAAAGAACTTATTCTTTTATTAATTTTGATCATTTACAGACATGGGAATTTACATTGGTACAACTCAGCTCTTACGCAATCCTTGAGATGATAAGTGTTTGTAAAACACATCTCTGGGGATCGCCTTCATAAGCGGATCCGCTATCATCTCATGCGTAGATATGTACCTTATGTCTACCTTCTTGGTCTTATCATAGTCTTTTGCAAATTTGTAGCGGATATCTATGTGTTTGGTCTTACAATGGAATTTCGGATCTTTGACATAGGCTATAGATGCTTGACTGTCGCTGTGTATAGGTACATCACCTGAGTCACTTGCATTAATTAGCCTGTCTAAGAACTTCCTAAGCCAAACAGCCTCTTGAACTGCCATGCTAAATGCTACAAACTCGGCTTCCATGGTTGAAAGTGCGATGCAGGATTGTTTCTTGCTACTCCAGGATATTGCACCAGATCCGAGTAGAAAAACATATCCTGAGGTCGATCGTCGCTCATCGAGATCACCCGCCCAATCAGCATCAGTGTAGCCTTCGAGCCTCAAGGCATCTCCTTGATAGCATAAAGCAAAGTCTGCAGTTCCTTTGAGATACCGCATTATCCTCTTAACCGCTTTCCAGTGTACTTGCCCTGGGTTGGATTGGTAACGACTTACCA
>JAULAV010003113.1:0-74998 GCA_030789695.1 Scilla litardierei | reverse complement strand
CCTGATGCATTTAGGATACACTGCAAAATTTAAAGTATGCAAAAAGAAGTATAAAAACTGTATCGAACAAGTAAGAGTGGAAGTATCAGTGTGTATCTGCTTCTTCATTGAAGTACATGTGCTGCATATATTAATATTCATTTATTGGCAGTCTTGAGAGTTCTCTTAGAAATTACAGGATCATAGCTATTTAGTAAATTCATTTAAACAACATATGTTCCATGGAAACTGTTACGCCTATTTGGCCGAAGCCCGAAAGACACGAGCCCAGAAACCCGACTGCCGATCAGAAGCCCATCTGTGCAATCAGGCCCGCCCGACAAGAGGACCCCCGAATATCGATCCGACCCGGCCCCGATAATGCGCTGGTCACTCGCCCACTCCTGCGATAACCGCTCCCCCAGACCCGTTACCACTTAATGATCGTTATGGGGAGGTGCTGGGATGGCACAGGAAGGGGCGAGGGGGCGGATTGAGGGGGCATGATTGGGGGCGGACGAGGGACGTGAGTCATGGGCAGTCACGACGGGAGGTCAATAAAAGGGCTAGGAGGACGACTGGACAAAGGACGGCATCTGAGGTAACTAAAACCTAAGGTACTCCATCAACGACCTAGTTCCCCCATTCCATCTCCTTCCTCCCCCGCTCGCGCCGGTAGATGTCGTTCCGATCTCCTCTCGAGTCGAACCGTCTCCGCCGGGCCTCCTCTTTCAGATCACTGTCTGACTTAGGCATCGGAGGGGATTTGGCCGGAACCAAGGTCCGGCCCCCCTGACGAGTGTTCTCGTCTACGCAGGAGGACATCAGATCCACGGGCCGAGGCTTCCCCTCCGCCCACGCCGGCCACGCATCTCACAAGACGACCGAGGCTACTCCTCGTCGTCCGACCGACCGAGGCCGAGCACATCCGTCCAAGCAGAGGCTTCCCCTTTGCTCACGAGGCGCCGAGGCTACTCCTCGTCATCCGACCGTCCGAGGCCGAGCGTCTCACACCGGGCCAAGGCTTCCCCTCGCCCACCTTGCGGCCGAGGATCCAGATTCGGCACATCCGACGCGCTCCATGACATCCGCAGCTCAGATTCGCGTCGTGTCTGCACAGACTCGACGCACCCGAGGGACCCAAGTCGGCCCCTTGACCACGTTGACCGGGTAGTCCACGGTCAACGCTTTTGTAGTGAGAAAACACTCTGAAACATCTGGCGCCGTCTGTGGGAACGAACTGTCCCACGAAGAAACAAACTACACCTGCAATGACACGGCTTCACCCGTCTCGTCGAAAGGAGAGCAATGCTCAGACGCGAAGCGACAGGGCTCGCCATCGTTGGCAAGAGTGGGCCCGGCCCAGCGCGAGGAGGATCGTGAGGAGAGGACCGGGAGACCCTCACCGGCCCTACCAGTCGGGAGGCCGAGCACGTCTGTAACGGCCCGCAGCTCGGACGTAACTTTGGTGGTGTCGGTGATCATCGACACAACCATGGTACGTCGACTGCTCATCGACACCGGTAGCTCCTGTGACGTCCTCTTCATGTCAACCCTGGAGAAGATGGGGCGGCGGAGGGAAGACTTGTGACCTCGCTCGGGTCCCGTGGTGGGATTCACGGGTCATTCCACCCCCATCATCGGCACGATCCATCTCCCGGTAACACTCGGAGGCCCACCAGACTCGGTGACCCTGGCGGTAGAATTCATCGTATTAGGGATCGGGTCGGAATACAACGGGATCATCGGCCGACCCCTTCTCAACGCCATCAACACGGTTGTCTCGACCCTCCATCAGACTATCAAGTTCCGAACGCCCAGGGGGATGGGGCAAGTCGAAGGCGACGCGGGGAGACCGACTACCTGCTATCAACTGGCGGAGGAAGGTCCTGAAGATCGTCTAGTCGACCGGATGGCCACGCTCGACTTAAGGGGCGGGCCAAGACCCACCCCTGCGGAGGAGCAAGAGCAGATCCCGGTCACGGACGTCGAGGGCCGGTTCGTCTCAATCGGGAGAGGGCTAAGCCACGACCTGAGGAACCAACTGGTTGAGTGCCTGGAGGCGAACCTAGACGTCTTTGCTTGGTCACCGGAGGACATGCCCGGTGTAGATCCCCAGGTGATCGTCCACCAGATCAACGCCGACCCCAACTTCAAGCCGATCAGGCAGAAGAAGCGGAACCTGGGCGGCGAGAAGATGAAGGCGACCTCCGAGGAACTGGAGCGTCTCCTCGACGCCGGCTTCATACGAGAGGTGATCACTCCTTATTTTACACATTTTTTCCGCATGTTTGCATGCCATTTAGATCGCCCAAATCATGTTTTTCATGATATATTGACGATATTGCGATGCTTTTCACGATTTGTTGTTTTTGTCGCATTTCAGGTGATTTGGCGCGATTTGGAGTGATCTCGAGATGCGCTTACTCTAGACGGTCACCAACGACCTCCCCGAGGGGTATTTTGCTGTTGGAGAGGAGCGGAAGAAGAATGGACGTCGCAGGAGCGACGAGGAGGCCAAAACAAGCAGATTGGGCATTTTTTGTGTCCCACTCGGCCGAGTGGAGGAGCCACTCGGCCGACCAGCGAGACACTGCTCGGCCGACCAGAACAGACACGATTTATGTGTGCACTCGGCCGAGCACCGAAGACCACATCGGCCGAGTGAAGACATCACGTCCGCCCGAGTGGCGCCCAGACGAAGCCCTTCCAAAACATCCAAGTTACTGTTTTTCGGCTGCCTGAACTTCAGAAGACCCACTCGGCCGAGTGGTTAATCCCGTCCGCCCGATTACTATGAAGCCATCGGCCGAGTGATGACAACTCATTCGGCCGAGCCGCCCCCGAAGTAGAGACCCCTGAAGGCCCCGACTTACTGGAAAATTACAGGGTTTTCACTCGGCCGAGCGACTTTTGTCACTCGGCCGAGTGTGATACGCTGCCTGTAGCGAAAACTGCGGAAAACAGGCTGTGCAGGGGTATTTTGGTCACAGTTTTTGGACGATTTTGAGGGCTATTTAAACCCTATTTTAACCCTAGTTTAGAGAGCCTCTCTCTTAGATTTTTTGCAGCTTTTTAGATTAGTTTTTAGCTTTATTCTTTTGATTGGAGAAGAGACAAAGATTGGAATTTTTTTGGATTAATTGAAGAACTTCATTGGTTTGCATCTCTTTTCCTTAAAAATTCTATTTTTATTGCTTATCTCAATATTGTGATGAATTCCATTGCTTATTTCAACGATTATTTTTGTGATCTTGCTATGAATTGTGAGTAGTCTCCACGTCTTGGGGCGTGGGGATGAACCCTACAAGCCCAACTTCATATTTGTGATGAATTAGTAGAAATTTTGCTAGAATTGATATCTAGGGATTAGATTGGGATCAATTTACTACGGATGGCTAGGTATTCATATCAATTGGGATTTGCAAGAGATTGGATCCCAATTTGATAGGAAACCCTAGAAATCCGAATTGGGTTGGAGTCGGATTTTCGAAGTATCGGTTTGCAAGAGATTGGACCGATACTAGGATTTCCGGTTGTAATTCCGTGACAATACCAGTTTGTAAGAGATTGGACGGGTATGAACTATCCCAATCTAGGTCGCGAGCCGAGTTTGCAAGAGATTGGGCTCGGTGCGCGATTGGGCGATGATGTTGATCCTAATGCTAGCTTTCCTAGGCTAGGGTTTGCAAGAGATTGGACCCGAACCTAGGATAGCTATAGACCGGAAACAGTGCGAGAGCGTGAGCTTGGTTCTACATTCAGTTGCAACTAGTTCATCCAAATTCTCATTCAAGCAATTTTGATACCGATAAACAGCATTTATGAAATACGGTGAGTAGCGGGGATTCCCCATTCCATAGACGTTCTTTATTTGATTTGATATTTCCGCATTTTTGTCTGACGATTGTGACAGGATCGCCAAATGCAAATTTCTCTTCTTGAATATCCAGGTTGGTTGGAACAAGCATGGTCATTCGTCCTCCCTGTGTTAGATATCCCGCTCGCTGCTACACCGTGCACTTGCGGTAAAACTACAACCGTTCTTTGGGTCACATCCCGGAGCGATCAAGTTTTTGGCGCCGTTGCCGGGGAGAACATTTTGACGGCGTTCGTCATCGACCACCCGGTTACTTCTTCCTTCTCTCTTTCTATACTTTCTTCTATTCGCACATTCTCCCTGTATTTTGCATAAGGTCTTCGCAGGAAGAATGGAGGATGCAATGTCGACAATAGGACTCAGTCAGGAAGATTATGACTCCTTCACGGACCTCCTTAAGGAGCTTGTCGACGAGGTCCACGCTACCGGAGCCTTCGCTATCGATGTCAAGGACCCCGACGAACAACTGTTTGCTAGTTTCGTGATGGACCAGATCTCCCCGGAGGGGACTATCGGGGGCAATGTCAGAGTTGACGTGATCGACGACAAATTATATTTCGAAGACGGTGGGACAAGTGTCGAGGATCACTATACTTCGGAAGGATCTTCAGAGCAAACCAACGTTCAGGGAGTTACACCCCATGACACTTACTCTTGCTTCTATGAATCGTCTGATGTGTTTCTTGATTCCAGGGACGAACTGGAGCCGAGTGAAAGCTCTGACGAATCTAGCACAGAATCAGAGAATGCTTATTTCGATGCATAATCCTCACTAAGTAGTGAGTCTGACTCTTCACAAGAGAGCGCGCCACCTGAGCACGAGCTAGACCCGGATGGCAAGGAAGGAGCGGAACTCATGCGAGCCGATGAAGTAGAAGGAGAGGTGCCTCTTCAGGTAGAACTTAAACAGTTACCTCTGAATCTAAGGTACGCCTTTTTGGGTAACAAATTAACTTTCCCGGTGATAGTAAACTCCCACCTCGCGCCAGACCAACTTGAAAAACTCCTAGACGTTCTTAGGAGCCATAAAGACGTCCTGGGATACACTATCTCCGATCTAAAAGGGATAAGCCCTAGGCTTTGCACGCATAGGATCCAATTGGAGGATACCGACGCCACCTCCATAGAGCCT
Organism: Scilla litardierei; assembly: GCA_030789695.1. Taxonomy (NCBI): domain Eukaryota; kingdom Viridiplantae; phylum Streptophyta; class Magnoliopsida; order Asparagales; family Asparagaceae; genus Scilla; species Scilla litardierei. The sequence continues at coordinate 70,007 of JAULAV010003113.1, read as the reverse complement.
CAAAGGCGGTTAAACCCGAACATGAAGGAGGTGGTTAAAAAGGAAATCCTAAAATTGCTAGAAGCCGGTATAATTTATCCTATCTCTGACAGTAGATGGGTTAGCCCCGTTCACGTCGTCCCCAAGAAAGGGGGGATGACTGTCATAAAAAATGAAAAAGGTGAGCCAATATCTACGCGCACTGTCACGGGGTGGCGAATGTGCATTGACTATAGGAAACTCAATAAAGCCACCCGAAAGGACTATTACCCATTGCCATTTATTGATCAAATGCTTGAACGCCTCGCAAACCATAAATACTTTTGCTATCTAGACGGGTATTCGGGTTTCTTCCAAATCCCTTTGCACGAAGATGACCAAGAAAAGACAACTTTCACTTGTCCCTATGGCACCTATGCCTACCGTAGGATGCCGTTTGGCCTTTGTAATGCTCCCGCCACTTTTCAGAGGTGTATGACATCCATATTTTCCGATTACATTGAAAATATTATGGAAGTTTTTATGGATGATTTCTCGGTTTATGGAAGTGAGTTTGACTCTTGCTTGGAAAATCTCACTAAAGTCCTAAAAAGGTGTCAACAAAACAATCTCACTCTCAATTGGGAGAAGTGTCACTTCATGGTCACGGAAGGTATAGTTCTCGGACATCTTGTTTCCTCAAGAGGAATTGAGGTAGATAAAGCAAAGATTGAGGTAATCGAAAAACTTCCTCCTCCTATTAATGTCAAGGGCATTAGAGGCTTTCTTGGTCACGCGGGGTTTTACCGCCGCTTCATCAAGGATTTCGCCTCGATCGCCCGACCGCTTACTTCCTTGCTCGCTAAAGATATTCCTTTTGATTTTTCAGGAGAATGCTTGCAAGCCTTCAACACCTTGAAGGAAGCGCTAGTCTCCGCGCCCATCATACAACCGCCGCATTGGAGCCTTCCTTTTGAGCTAATGTGTGATGCTAGCGACCAAGCCATTGGAGCGGTATTGGGACAAAGAAAAGAAAGGAAGCTTCATGCGATATACTATGCGAGCAAGACATTGGATGACGCGCAGAGAAACTACACAACTACCGAAAAGGAGATTCTAGCGGTGGTTTATTCCATAGAGAAGTTTCGCTCCTACCTCCTCGGTTCCAATGTGATTGTCCACACCGACCATGCGGCATTGAAGTATCTTTTAAACAAGAAGGAGGCCAAACCTCGGTTGATTAGGTGGATACTCTTGTTGCAAGAATTCGACTTAGAGATCAGAGATAAGAAGGGTACGGACAATGTCGTGGCGGATCATTTATCTAGGCTCATTCGCGACAAGGAGGAAGAGGGTTTACCTATTGATGACACATTTGTTGGTGAGAGGCTATATGCCATAAGGACCGGCGAAGTACCTTGGTACGCGGACTTCGTCAACTACTTGGCTTGTGGAATCAAACCGCATGGGATGTCTACGCAACAAAAGAGGAGATTTCTGCATGAGGTCCGTAGCTATTTTTGGGAAGATCCCTACCTTTTCAAGATATGCAAAGATAGTGTCATTCGTAGGTGTGTTTCTAAAGAGGAGACGACATCCATCATTTTGCATTGCCACGGTCTACCATGCGGAGGACATCATGCCGCCTCTAAAACCATCGCTAAGATTTTGCAGAGCGGATTCTTTTGGCCTACAATGTTTAAAGACACCCACGCTTTTGTGAAGGGTTGCGATCGATGCCAACGGACCGGGAATATCTCCAAGCGCAATGAGATGCCGATGAGACCCATCCAAGAAATTGAGCTTTTTGATTGTTGGGGAGTAGACTTCATGGGGCCATTTCCGTCGAGCAATGGTAACAAGTACATCCTATTGGCCGTTGACTATGTCTCCAAATGGGTGGAAGCAATTGCCACCCCTACCAATGATGCAAGAGTCGTCTCCAAGTTCTTTAAGCAAAATATCTTCCCGCGCTTTGGAGTGCCGCGCACCTTGATAAGCGACGGGGGAAGCCACTTCATAGAGAACAAGTTTGAAGCCATGCTAAAGAAGTACATGGTAAATCATAGAGTTGGCATGGCATATCACCCCCAGACAAGCGGCCAAGTGGAAGTCTCAAATAGAGAAATCAGGCAAATTCTCGAAAAGACGGTGGATCGATCTAGAAAGGATTGGTCAATGAAGCTAAACGACGCTCTATGGGCATATCGCACGGCCTTCCGTACTCCCATAGGCACCACACCGTTCTGGCTCGTTTATGGGAAAGCTTGCCACTTACCCATAGAGTTGGAGCACCGCGCATATTGGGCCATCAAAACCTTTAACTATGATTACAAGAGTGCGGCGGTGAGGTGACTCTTGGACATCAACGAGCTTGATGAGATAAGAAGGGACGCCTACGAAAGCTCAAGAATTTACAAGGAAAGGACCAAGATTTTCCACGATGCCCGCATAACCGTCACGGACTTCAAAGTAGGAGACAAGGTCTTGCTCTACAATTCCCGGCTCCGACTATTTCCCGGAAAGTTGAGGTCACGTTGGTCCGGACCTTTCACCCTCAAGCACATACAACCGGGAGGAGCTTTCGAGTTGGAAAGCAAGGACGGTGCCACATTCAAAGTAAATGGTCAAAGGCTCAAGCACTATTCCGAGGGAATCCCAACGGGCGAAACCAATAGAGTTTACTTGCTTAAGGAGCGGTCGGATGATCTCTCGGACCTCCTTGATGAGGTGATAGAGGAGGCGATCCCCCACTCAATTGGCGCTCTTTTTGACGAAGATTTCGAGGAAGGCCCGGATTTAGGCCAAGATGAGAAGATAGATGATTCCCCCGGCCTCTCCGCTGAAAATGATGAAGGCGACGCTGATGTCGCAAGGATTCGAGAGCTCTGCAAGCTCTCGAAATTAAAGTCTCCAAAGAAAGCTCCTCCGCCACGGAGATCGGCATCACCGGTAAAGCCGTTGACCGGAGCAAATGCTAGCTTGGGAGAGCCTCCCCCCAATACTATTCGAGATGGGAGACCACCGCGGGAGAACACGACGCCGCAACTTCCCAATCCGAGCGTTCTCCCCGGAAAGTTTGATGGGTGCATCTCATATGCACCAAACATCCCGCATTGATTGAAAATTATAGGGGGTCGAGCTCACGACCTTAAACGAGTGCTTGTCGGGAGGCAACCCGACGGTTTTTGCTTTATTTTTACTTTTTCTTTATTTTTGTTTTAGAAATTTTTAGTGTTTTGAGTCGTTCGTCCAAAAATTTTGTGATAACGGTCCTATTTTTCTTGACAGGAGAGGATATAGGTAGATCCATCATGAGGAGGATGAACGAGACGACGAGGAGCACCCCAAGAAGGCGCTCGACGCTTAGGAGGAAGATGGAATTGACTGGAGGAAGAAAGACGGAGTTTAGAGCCCAAACGAAGACAAACAGCAGAACACAAGGCTCACTCGGCCGAGCATACTAGTCACTCGGCCGAGTACAAAAGTTCGTCCGGCCGAGCCGCTCACGAACGAGGGAAGTCTGCTGTACCCAACTCTCTGTTTATTTTCCTGATTCCAATATAACTGCTACTCGGCCGAGTATATATATTCACTCGGCCGAGTAAAACGGATACCCTCCTAGGGCGAGTCATGTCGAGTAGCTTGAGTCACTCGGCCGAATGGACTTACTCCACTCGGCCGAGGCTGGCAAAGCCACTCGGCCGAAGCGTAAGCGAGGAGAAATTTTCATTGATCCCACTCGGCCGAGTGGCCTAGTCACTCGGCCGAGTCGTAACTTCTGTTATATAAGGGCCAGGGGGGGCGCGATTTTCGAAACGCAAAACCCAAATCGTGCCCCGACTCTTCAGCTCCCCTCGCCCGATTCCCCTCGCTCGCGCCCCCACTCGCCCGACCGCCACTGCCACGCTGCCGCTCGGCCTGCCACCGCCGGCAGACCACCTCCGGCGCCTCGCCCGAGTCGCCGCCGGCGGCAGCCGCTCCGATCGCCTCCGGTACCCCCTATTTCGATTTTTTCTCCTCTTTTTGTGTATTTTTGAGGATCCATGTGTTAAACGAACCCCTAAACCAAATCAATTCCTATATCTATCTATGATACCCCTAATGCTCCATACGTTTTGATTATTACCCGCTGATATCTCCATTTCACGCGCAGGTTGTTTTTGGGAGCTTAGGGGAGCCCAGGGGAGCTTCTCGGGACTGATTTGAGCTTCGTGGAGGCGCGGACTTCGCACGCTTCCATTACTGAGCACTCGCGGCGTGTATGTGTATAATCCTTCCACTCTTTTACACACACCGCACTTTTTTCACTTTTCGGCGCGCTCGGGGCCGATATGCCGCCCCGGACACGGCCGCGGTCGAAGAGAGCTTCCGCCAAGCGGAAGCGGTCGGATGATACCGGCCCCTCCCACGAGTTGGAGGACTCTCCTCCACCGTCTCCCACACACGCCGTCCACCCAGCACAGCCTGCAGGCCCCGCACACCCCGCACAGCCTGCAGTGCACCCACAGCCCGCACAGCCTCTCCCTGCCGCTGCACAGCCACCACCTCCGGCTCCACTGGTCGGGCCGCTCGGGATTACGTTCCGAGACAACGCACACCACGCCGTCTTCGACCGTATCTCCCAGCGCTCGATCGTACCCTCCAGGTTTGCACACCTCGCTGACCTAGGACGCCTGGGGGTACTAGAGGGGATGCTCACGTTGTACGACAACGTGGGCTGGCGAGATTTTCTGCAGGTGTCGGCGGATACGTTTACTCGCCCGACACTTGAGGTTTTGAGTTCGATTGCCCGGACCGACGAGGGATGCTCGTTTCGGTTCATGGATCGAGAGTGCCAGGTCACTCTCGATATGATGAGAGCGTTTTTCTCGTGGCCCGCTGTCCCCGGTGCCGATCGCGGTTACGGCCCCACCCATATCCCCCCACCTTCCTTCGACTCCGGTGCCTTCTGGGCCCGGATTACGGGTCTTCACGCTGCCTTTGACCCTAGTAGGGCCAAGGCCTCGGCCATTGTCCATCCCTGCCTCCGCATTGCTCAGCGCCTTATGGCGACGACCTTTTTGGCCAGATATGAGCCAGGCACGATGTCTACGCCAGAGCTCTACATGCTCTATGCGATGACACGTCCCAGAGCTCTATCTAGGGATGGCGATGAGCTTGTCCCCGCCGTCGTGATCGATATCGCGGCTTGGTTTTTAGACCGCATCATTGTATCGGTGGGCGCTCGCTCACCGATATGTTGCGGCGGCCTGATCACCTTGCTTGCTCTTATGACCGGCGAGGACTTCCCCGACGACTTGCGACGCGTCCCGGGCCCCACTTCTGTCGATAGATGTTATGGCCCGGATGAAGATGCTTCGTCCGCATGGTGAGCGTCACTGGGTCTGGTTGCACGGCCCTTACGGGGCCGATTACATGATTCTCCCGAGCCCTGCTCGGACTCTGATTGCACCGGCCCATGTTGACTGGCTCCCTGCGATGGATGTCCTCATCCCCGCTGCTTACGTGCTCGAGGCCGAGGAGGCCGAGCAGGCCCACGCTGCCCCTGTAGACCCTGTTGCACACCCTGCCGAGCCTGCTGCCCCTGTTGACCCGGTGGCCCCTCAGCCCATACCTGACGTTTCCGCTGCTCCTGACACCTCTGTCGGTGTCGAGAGCACCTCAGCTGAGCCCACTTCCACCACCTCCACCACTTCCGAGGCTGTCACCACCACTCCCACCACCACCACTGGCCCTCTGTCCGTCGAGCCTCTTTGCTCCGCACTCCCCGAGCGCCCATCGACCTTTGTTGAGAGTGGAGATCCCTCGTTTGCCGCAGTCGTGGAGACCATGACTAGCATGATCTCCGCTGGGGTTACGCCTTTTGGTCCACACACTTCCACCCCAGCGGTAGTCACCTCCGTCTCCACCCCTGCTGTATTTTCTGAGAGCGTCGTGGCGTCTGTCCACACTTCTGTGCCACTGACCTCTCTGGCCGCCTCGTTGCCATTTTTGCACTATTCTTTCGCTGCTGCTGCCTCCACTTCTCACCAGCCGGTGCCCCGGCCTCACACTGAGGCCAGGCCCACATTCGCAGGCGCAGCCCCTTTTGTTCCCTTCCCCGCTGAGCCCGTCACATACGCGACCCGAGTTCGCCAGCCACGCCCTGCACAGCCCCGCCCGGTGCGTCCCTATGCACCACCTCCCCCCGACACTGTACTTCAGAGCATTCGTGCTCTAGAGGGGGCGGTGAGTGGTCTCAGAGGGGACCTTAGGACCCTATCTGCCACCGTCTCTACGATGGCTGGCCGCTTCGACCTGCTACCGCATATCCACTACTGTCTTACCCAGGTTCTGGAGCGTCTCCTGCGCGTACCCCCACCCACCCAGCAGGTTCCCACCCACACTTCCACACACACGGCCTGCTGTCACTTCCACACCCACCCCCGCTCAGCAGCCTGTCCAGCCAGCACCACCCACACGCCCTCCGCCTCAGGACGGAGACGGTGCAGCACCACCTTCCTAGGCACCCTTGATGCCATCGATTCCTTTTGCCATTGTGCTGCCCGTCTCTGCTGGGTCCTGATGCATTTTTGTCCACCCCTCCCCTCACTTATTTTGGGATTCTCTTTTTGATCATATCTTTATATATCTTTTTGGGAGAGAGGGAGAGTTTTTGGTGCCACTTATATATCCGTATCACTCCTATCTGTGCATGCATCATGTCCGCATCATATTTTTATTTCTTTATTTTCCTTATTATTTTCATTTTACCATGCATGCTTCCTCACTTGCCCGTCACATTTCTTGTCTCTCGGTGTGCCACACTTTGCACATTGAGGACACTGTGCCATTTAGCTTGGGGGAGTGAGTTCTCACGTTCTTTTTCGATTTGCCACCTTTATTTTTAGTTTTTCACACCGTTTTTCACTTTTGCACTTATTTTCATTATTTTTTCTTTTATTTTTACCATGCATCACGTTTTTCTTATTTTTTCTGTGTACCACATTGTAAATAGTTCTACTTTTCCTTTTATCTTTATTTCTTTTTATTTTTCATCTCATGCTAGAGATGACTTTTCTGTGATGATGACTACGTGGAGTTAGCTTATTCTATATGCATGCTATATTTGTCATGTCTTAGATTTTATTCCTGATATCATATGCTATGACTTGCCTTGCATTTAGAGATAGTAACCCACAGTTTCTTTTCCGCATGAAAATGGATGAAATTTTATTATTAGCTGAGCCTGAATATTCATATGTATGCCATCACAGAAAACACACCAAGATTCACGCATTGAATGCTTATGTCTGGAGTACTGATTTCCTTTCCTATATCACTTCTATATGCATGAATTGTACACTTCACTTCAGGATGATTGAATGATGTTAGCGATGATAAATCTGGATTAGTTAGCTTTTTTGTGATCGAAACTGAGTAGATTAGATTACCCTGCTGAAGTTGTCGTGCATGTCTTATAGAGTGAACCGAGTGACATATTTATTTCTTTCTCCACAAATCTTGAACATGATTTCTCCACTTTTAAAATCATTGGTGAATCTCCCCTTGGCGATTCTATTATATGGCATTTCCCCCGCTATTAATTCCTAGCTCCAAATCTCTTATTCTATAAAAAAAAGAGAGAGAAGAGAAAATATTCTTGCATATCATTATCTCTCTTTGAGTTGGGATCGTTGTGTATATATGTTATATCAAAAAAAAGAGAAAAAAGAAAGAGAAAAAAGAAAAAAAAGAGAAAAGAGGAAAAATCCTCAATAAAAGATCCCATCTGACTTTCTTCCTTTCTTCTTTCTTCTTATTACATTTGGAGCTACATAAAAAATGGGGATGTAAATATTTTTTTATGCCACCACGCTTATAGATAAGCTTGGGGGAGGGGATCCATTGATGTGTGAGAGAGTGACTACTTGACATTGCACGACGACCTAGGCTAAGTAATATTCTATACTCGGTGAGATTATTTCTAGCTTTACGAAATCCAGAGATCTAAGCCTAGCATTCATTTCATGAAGTCCATACTTTTCTATTCCCTCTATTCTATAGTGTGATACTCTTATACTCCTGATAGAAAGCGTTCAATTGAAAAGTGTGTGATCTGTGATTTGTATACCGCTTTAAATGATTCAGACGATGTTAATTTTAGAATTATTCCGTTTTTCATGATTATATCGTTGTTCGTGGGTTTTCTATTTCTATTTGCACTATTATACTATGATATCAAAATAAAATCTTATGACATGAGTTTTTCATTCGGTGCATGCTATATGAGTAAGTGAAACCCACGTCCTGAGAAAATGATCTAGTATCCTACCTCTTCGCTTCTTTCCCTCTTCTTTATTTTTATTTCGTTTTCATTCTTCTCCGTTTTTCATTTTTCATTTTTTGCCGTTTTCGTTTTCCGAATCCACCGGGTTCGCCTTTTACTTATCTTCCTCGAGGACGAGTAAGAGGCAAGCTTGGGGGATTTTGATCACTCCTTATTTTACACCTTTTTTCCGCATGTTTGCATGCCATTTAGATCGCCCAAATCATGTTTTTCACGATATATTGACGATATTGCGATGCTTTTCACGATTTGTTGTTTTTGTCGCATTTCAGGTGATTTGGCGCGATTTGGAGTGATCTCGAGATGCGCTTACTCTAGACGGTCACCAACGACCTCCCCGAGGGGTATTTTGCTGTTGGAGAGGAGCGGAAGAAGAATGGACGTCGCAGGAGCGACGAGGAGGCCAAAACAAGCAGATTGGGCATTTTTTGTGTCCCACTCGGCCGAGTGGAGGAGCCACTCGGCCGACCAGCGAGACACTGCTCGGCCGACCAGAACAGACACGATTTATGTGTGCACTCGGCCGAGCACCGAAGACCACATCGGTCGAGTGAAGACATCACGTCCGCCCGAGTGGCGCCCAGACGAAGCCCTTCCAAAACATCCAAGTTACTGTTTTTCGGCTGCCTGAACTTCAGAAGACCCACTCGGCCGAGTGGTTAATCCCGTCCGCCCGAGTACTATGAAGCCATCGGCCGAGTGACGACAACTCACTCGGCCGAGCCGCCCCCGAAGTAGAGACCCCTGAAGGCCCCGACTTACTGGAAAATTACAGGGTTTTCACTCGGCCGAGCGACTTTTGTCACTTGGCCGAGTGCGATGCGCTGCCTGTAGCGAAAACTGCGGAAAACAGGCTGTGCAGGGGTATTTTGGTCACAGTTTTTGGACGATTTTGAGGGCTATTTAAACCCTGTTTTTACCCTAGTTTAGAGAGCCTCTCTCTTAGATTTTTTGCAGCTTTTTAGATTAGTTTTTAGCTTTATTCTTTTGACTGGAGAAGAGACAAAGATTGGAATTTTGTTGGATTAATTGAAGAACTCCATTGGTTTGCATCTCTTTTCCTTAAAAATTCTATTTTTATTGCTTATCTCAATATTGTGATGAATTCCATTGCTTATTTCAACGATTATTTTTGTGATCTTGCTATGAATTGTGAGTAGTCTCCACGTCTTGGGGCATGGGGATGAACCCTACAAGCCCAACTTCATATTTGTGATGAATTAGTAGAAATTTTGCTAGAATTGATATCTAGGGATTAGATTGGGATCAATTTACTACGGATGGCTAGGTATTCATATCAATTGGGATTTGCAAGAGATTGGATCCCAATTTGATAGGAAACCCTAGAAATCCGAATTGGGTTGGAGTCGGATTTTCGAAGTATCGGTTTGCAAGAGATTGGACCGATACTAGGATTTCCGGTTGCAATTCCGTGACAATACCAGTTTGCAAGAGATTGGACGGGTAGGAACTATCCCAATCTAGGTCGCGAGCCGAGTTTGCAAGAGATTGGGCTCGGTGCGCGATTGGGCGATGATGTTGATCCTAATGCTAGCTTTCCTAGGCTAGGGTTTGCAAGAGATTGGACCCGAACCTAGGATAGCTATAGACCGGCAACAGCGCGAGAGCGTGAGCTTGGTTCTACATTCAGTTTCAACTAGTTCATCCAAATTCTCATTCAAGCAATTTTGATACAGATAAACCGCATTTATGAAATACGGTGAGTAGCGGGGAGATTCCCCATTCCCTAGACGTTCTTTATTTTATTTGATATTTCCGCATTTTTGTCTGACGATTGTGACAGGATCGCCAAAGGCAAATTTCTCTTCTTGAATAGCCAGGTTGGTTGGAACAAGCACGGTCATTCGTCCTCCCTGTGTTCGATATCCCGCTCGCTGCTACACCGTGCACTTGCGGTAAAACTACAACCATTCTTTGGGTCACATCCCGGAGCGATCAAGAGGTCTGGTACCCGGAGTGGCTGTCGAACGTGGTGATGGTCAGGAAACCCAACGGGAAGTGGCGAATGTGCGTGGACTTCAGTGACCTCAACAAAGCCTGTCCCAAGGACAGCTACCCCCTGCCGCGCATTGACCACATGGTGGACAACGCCTCGGGGTACGAGATGCTTAGCTTCATGGACGCCTACTCAGGGTACAATCAAGTCCAGATGGATCCCCGGGACGAAGAGATGACAGCCTTCACGACGGACCGGGGAACATACTGCTACAAGAAGATGCCCTTTGGCTTGAAGAACGCAGGGGCCACCTACCAGAGAATGGTCAACAAGGTTTTTAACTCCCAGATCGGGAGAAACTTGGAGGTCTACGTCGACGACATGCTTTTCAAGTCAAGAAAGCCGGAGGACCACATCACCGACCTGCGTGAAACCTTCGAGCGGTTGCGGCGACACCACACTCGACTCAACCCCACAAAGTGCACGTTCGGGGTAAGATCTGGAAAATTCTTGGGATTTATGATAACTAATCGTGGCATTGAAGCTAATCCTTACAAGATCGAGGCACTGATCAACATGCGTGAGCCGACGACGATCAAAGAACTGCAGAGGCTGAATGGGCGCATTGCAGCCTTGGGGCGATTCCTTTCCAAATCGGCGGAAAGATCGCTCCCCTTCTTCAAAGTCCTGAGGAAAGCGATCGCGGAACCATCAGACAATAGGAAGGCGATACCATGGGATGAAGACTGCTCCAGGGCGTTCGTAGATCTCAAGGAATATCTCCGCAGCCCGCCTCTCTTGTCCAAGCCATGGGAAGGGGAGTCGCTAAGCCTTTACCTGGCGTGCACGGAGGAAGCAGTGAGCTCGGTGCTGATCCGGGAAGACGGTGGGGTGCAGTGGCCGGTGTACTACACGAGCCAGATCTTGAAGGGGGCGGAGGTGCGGTACTCGCCCATGGAGAAACTGGCGTACGCCCTCGTTCTCTCAGCGCGAAGGCTCATGCCCTATTTCCAAGCCCACACCATACTGATCCTGACCGACTCACAACTGGAGCAGAATCTCAAGAGATTCGATCGAATGGGAAGGATGCTAAACTGGGGGGGTGGAGTTGAGCGAGTTCGACCTCCGATTCAAACCGCGCACGGCCATCAAAGGGCAGGCTTTGGCTGACTTCATCGCTGAGTGCACAACGGAAGAAAATGCCCCCCCGGAGGAAGAAGGCCCAGAAACGGTAATTGCCCAACCCTTGTCTTTTCTTTCGGCTGACCACCTCCAGTCAGGAGTCCCAGGAGCGTGGATAGTCCATGTGGACGGATCGGCCACACAGTCAGGAGGCGGGGCTGGGATAGCGATCCGATCTCCGGAAGGGAACATCGTGGAATACGCGTTGCGGTTCGAGTTCCCAGCCACCAACAACGTGGCGGAATACGAAGCGGTGGTTAACGGCCTAAGGCTGGCCCTGGAGCTCGGGGCTGAGTCCGTGCGCCTCCTCAGCGACTCGAAGCTCATTGTCAACCAACTTCTGGGAAGTTACGAGGCGCAGGAGGGGGCGATGCAGAGGTATCTCGCCGTCACCAAAGCGACGATGCAGAGGTTCAAAAACGTGGAAATCTTGCATCTCCCACGATCGGAGAACGCACGTGTGGATGCGTTGTCGAAGCTAGCCTCGTCCTCGCCTAAGGAGCTGGGCAACACCATCTACGTGGAGAACCTGCAGGCCCCCAGCACGGAAGAGCAGGAGGTGATGGCGATCGACCAAGATCACACCTGGATGGACCCGATCGTACGGTACCTCACTCATGGGGAGGTGCCGACGGATTGGGACGAGCGTCGGACCCTGGAGAGGAAGGCGCTCCGGTACGTGATCCATGAGGGAACGCTCTACCGGAGGCACTGGACGAAGACGGATGTCCTCCCGTACTTGAAATGCATCGGACCGCAGGAAGCCGACTACGTCTTACAGGAGGTTCATGAAGGGATCTGCGGAAATCACCACGGGGGCAAGATGGTCGCACAGAAGATCTTGAGGTAGGGATACTACTGGCCGACCCTGGTCCAAGACGCAACAAACTACGACCAAAAATGCCAAGAATGTCAGAGGTATGCCCACCACACCTCAACTCCCCCGTCGGAGCTCATCCATATCGTGAGCCCTATCCCCTTTGCGAAATGGGGGCTCGACATTCTCGGACCGTTTAAGCCAGGCCGGGGGCAGCGGAATTATCTGATTGTGGCGGTGGACTACTTCACCAAGTGGATCGAGGCCGAACCATTGGCCCCCATCACGTGGAAGAAAGCGAAAATCTTCGTGTGGAATTCCATCATCTCCAGATTCGGAGTGCCACGGGCCATCGTCACAGACAACGGGAAATAGTTTGACTCCACGGGGTTCAAAGACTTTTGCGCGGAATGGGGGATCAAGCTTCTCTTCGCCTCTGTAGCACACCCCCAGACCAACGGAATGGCGGAAGCAGCCAACAAGTGCATCATAGAGCCCCTCCGAAAGAAAGTGAAGGACACCGAAGGAAACTGGCCGGAGGAGCTCCCCGGGATACTCTGGTCATACCGGACGACCCACAAGGAGGCCACCGGCGAGACCCCGTTCATGCTCGCCTACGGGTCCGAGGCGGTGGTGCCGGTCGAGTTGGGCGAAGAATCTCTCTGCCTCAAATGCTTTGACGAAGACAGGAACTCGCAAGGTCTGGAGCTCAGTCTAGAGCTCCTCGGCGAGCGGCGGGAGCAAGCCCTGGCCACCATCATCCGCCAGAAGCAGAAGGTGGCCCGATACTACAATGCTCGGGTCAGGGGAAGAAGCTTCCACCTTGGGGATCTGGTCCTCCAGAAAGCGGGCTTCAACCCAGATACCGCTCGCAAAGGGAAGCTCGCGGCTAAATGGGAGGGACCTTACAAAGTCATCGAGGTCCTCGAACCCGCAACCTACCGTCTAGCCAATATGGAGGGGAGGATTCTCACTCACGCCTGGAATGCGGAGCATTTACGCAAGTACTTTCAATAAATGTATTGTTTCCTGTGAAATAAATTTATTTGAATTCGTTCCTTTCCAGATAAGCAAAAAGATGTACAGAGAGATGCACGAAGAGGCCGAGGGGCATTCCCCTCCCTCATTCATCTCCAGGGGCACCCGTGGAGCCACCGGTTGGCGGTCCACTTGGGCCATCCCCCACACTCCGTTCGACGTCAGGGTGCATCCGGAGATCCTCGAAGTTGACCCCCGAGAGCAGGAACTTCTTTTGGATCTCGGACCGACACCGGGCGAAACCCTTCTCGAACGCCTCCGCCAAGGCGGACTCAACGAAGGAGGTGGCATACTCAGCCACGGCATCTTGAGCGATCCGGGCCGGATCCACCTCCTCAAGCCCACGCATCCGAGCCTCTAAGGTCTCGATCTGGCGTTGGTGCTCCACCCTCTCCTTCTCGATCTCCCGGGATCTCTCGCCAAGTTGAGCAAGGAGAGCCCTCACCTGCTCCTCCGCCGCTTCCAGATGATCGGAGAGCTCCAGGGCCTCAGGGGCAGCAACGGAGACGAGGATCTTTTTGGTTCCCCCAGACGTGTCGGCATCTCTCAAAAGCTCGGCGACCCGCGCCTCGGCCTCTGACTTTGCAGTCAGAGCCAAGGCCCTCTCCTGGTCCGCCTCTTCCAAGGCAGAGGACAGCTCAGTTACGCGGGTCTCCAAGGACCTGACCCGCACTTCCTCTAACTGACCTGCCACTCCCTCCTCGCCGTGGGCCTCAAGACCTCGCCCGGCATCGGATTTGGCTTTGGGAAGCGCCGCAAACTGGCGCCTCATCGAGAGACCCACCGAGGACAACTGCACCAAGGCAACAAAGGTAAGAAGACGAAAGCAGCTGGAGGGAGGACAAGCAGAGACACTCTACCTGTTGGCCTGCCTGAATCACAAAGGTGGCCAAACAGTCACCTCTAACTCCATCCAGCGCAGCCTGATCGGGAGGGAGGCAACTGTTCTCGGCCACTCGCGCGACGGCTCCGCGGCTCGAAAACACCGATTCATTCTCCCCAACCGGGAAGCGTGGACGAAGAAGGCCTTCCCCTGAAGAAGGAAACTCGCCAGGGTTGGAGCGGAACGTGCCTAGATACCGATCGTAGGCATCAGGGAGAGAACCGTCCGGGAGAGGCGAAGGGCCGACCCATGGCCAGGCAACCTCAACGGGGGCGGGTCGGAGCTGATCAGCAGGCAGCGGGACGTCAACTCCCTCGACCCCCTCACGGACCCTCTTGGAAGACCCCAATAAGGGGATAGAGGGGGATGGCCCCTTCTTCCTTTTGGAGCCTCCAGTCGAGGTCGCGGCCCGCTGCTTCTTCCGGACCTCCAGCACATGATCCCTCCTACGCGGATCCGGATCTGGGGCCTGCATGTGAGTGCTGGCAGGAGAAGGACCGAGAGGGAATCCACCTGCACCCAAAGAAGAAATGAGAGACCGAGAATAGCCCGGGCAACCTCGAATGGCGAACACTCGGAGAGCTTACCCAAGGGCCACACCGTCTTGCGCAAGTTATGGTCACTAAAGAGGACGTCGATTGCCCGCTCCCTCGCAGGAATCGCCAGCAGGTCCTTCGCCGTCTGCTGCTCGGCGGCAGTCGGCTCACCCAGATCGAGGATAACCGCGCCGGCCGCTCCCCACCGAACCGGGAAAGGTACACTCGACGGGAACGTGACAACACATATTCCCCCTTCCAACGTTTCAGGGAGCTCGGCAACCCCAACACCAAGGTCATCTTCGGGCGAGCGCTGATGTAAATCCACGCCCCCGATTGGTGGTGACTCAGGCGGTAGAACTGGGCGAAGAGACGAAGAGAGGGCGCAACTCCCCTCAGCATGCTGACGACGACGAACCCGACTAGGAGCCCGACGGCGTTGGGGCAGAATTGACACAGGCACACGTTGTGGGCCTGAAGGAACTCAACGATGAAAGGGTGGAGCGGGAAACGAAGCCCGAAGCGGAAGCACTTCTCGTATATTCCAACCTCGTTGGGACCAGGAAGGCAGATCCGCTCGTCGGGCCAGGGAGCACGAGCCGAGTAAGGCGGAAGCAGGTAGGCGGAGCGCATGCTCCAGATGGCGGTGGCACAGACTGACGAAGGCCACGACAAGACCTCCGGGGCACCCCTGAAAGTTCACCCCCGTGCCGACGAATCGCCGAGGGAGGGCTACCCACCAGGCCAGGAGTAACGTCACGCTCCGGCCGACCCGAACCAGTGGCAGAGGAAGATGACATGAGGCAAAGCTCGGGTGGGATCGAGATCAATGCAAAGAAGAAAATGACAGAAGGGTGGCTCTCAACCCACCCGGCTTCTCAACCTAAGACGGCCATTCGAGCGGTGGGGATAAACCCGCAGCAACACGTGGCAGCATCAGAGGACCGACGGCGCTTCGGAACCCGCGCCTTAAAAGTATCGAACGGACCAACCCATGATGACGACCAATAAATGAGCCGGCATCGACTGACGAGCCTGTCAATGTCGACGGAAGTCACATCGGCCGAGCCGAACCGGCCGAGGCCGATCAACCCGACCGATGGGGGCAATTGTTATGCCTTTTTGGCCGAAGCCCGAAAGACACGAGCCCAGAAACCCGACTGCCGATCAGAAGCCCATCTGCGCAATCAGGCCCGCCCGACAAGAGGACCGCCGAATATCGATCCGACCCGGCCCCGATAATGCGCTGGTCACTCGCCCACTCCTGCGATAACCGCTCCCCCAGACCCGTTACCACTTAATGATCGTTATGGGGAGGTGCTGGGATGGCGCAGGAAGGGGCGAGGGGGCAGATTGAGGGGACACGATTGGGGGCGGACGAGGGACGTGAGTCATGGGCAGTCACGACGGGAGGTCAATAAAAGGGCTAGGAGGACGACTGGACAAAGGACGGCATCTGAGGTAACTAAAACCTAAGGTACTCCATCAACGACCTAGTTCCCCCATTCCATCTCCTTCCTCCCCCGCTCGCGCCGGTAGACGTCGTTCCGATCTCCTCTCGAGTCGAACCGTCTCCGCCGGGCCTCCTCTTTCAGATCACTGTCTGACTTAGGCATCAGAGGGGATTTGGCCGGAACCAAGGTCCGCCCCCCCTGACGAGTGTTCTCGTCTACGCAGGAGGACATCAGATCCACGGGCCGAGGCTTCCCCTCCGTCCACGCCGGCCACGCATCTCACAAGACGACCGAGGCTACTCCTCGTCGTCCGACCGACCGAGGCCGAGCACATCCGTCCAAGCAGAGGCTTCCCCTCTGCTCACGAGGCACCGAGGCTACTCCTCGTCATCCGACCGTCCGAGGCCGAGCGTCTCACACCGGGCAGAGGCTTCCCCTCGCCCACCTTACGGCCGAGGATCCAGATTCGGCCCATCCGACGCGCTCAACGACATCCGTAGCTCAGATTAGCGTCGTGTCTACACAGACTCGACGCACCCGAGGGACCCAAGTCGGCCCCTTGACCACGTTGACCGGGTAGTCCACGGTCAACGCTTTTGTAGTGAGAAAACACTCTGAAACAGAAACCTTAAGGGGTGGTGATTTTGTGTGTGAAGATATTTAGGCATGACATCGGAAAGTTTGCCGGTTAATGGAGGTCCATTTAGCATTTTTGGATACATTGCCATAACTTTGCTGGAAAAAAGAGACACCTTTGGTAGGGATCTAGATGTGCAAGAGGTATTAACATGTCTCAGATTTTGAAGACATCTTGAGGAAGTGAATTTTTTTGCTTTGATAGAGCTTTACTGGTATGTTCAATAAATGGATAATTCTGCGGTGCATTTATAAGAGAGATGATGTCTACATACTAATTTTCGGTGATCAACCCTATATGCATACATTAAATGAAGTGATGAAGTTTGAAATGTAGTTGATTAGCCATTACAAATTTCTTCCATATCTTTCCAATATATTCTTGGTGCCCTTCAATCTGGATTCATGTAATACTTGGCAGAGTAATGCACTAAAACCTAACCATATTCTACTGAGTTACGAGTCAGGCAATGCCTGAATCCCAGTTAAGCTGTGGTTATGCTGGCATGAGTAGAGATGATATTAACAGCTGGGGCATTAACTTGTATGTAAACAGGGTCTCATTCACTCAGATTGATCCTTTATGTTTAAGCATGCAAGGTTTCAAATCACAGACTTACCTTCTATTTGCATTTGACATTGGTAATAATTCTTGATTCATCTACATATTCACATATGCCAAAGATTATTTGTCCTGTAAATAGCGGTAAAAGACCTAAAAATTCCACAGAAATATAATTCTGCCTGCGGATTGCAATCTTTCCAATATATTTCTACATTTCGCTTTGTTCTTCCTGCTACATATCTTGACAGTAGTCATTTCCCCTATCCTGTATAGATCTCATCAACAGTTAAATCCCTGTAAGCCTAAAATTCATAGCTTGATCTCTTCTCCTCATGTTTACTATTTTGCGTTGGAGGACTGAACTATATCATATATACAATTATTTTTCTTGATCTGAACAGCTGTCAATTATGTTGGTGTAATCTAACCACAGTTAAAACTCAGCGTGTGAACTTTAGCTGCTTATATGGAGCCTCATACGACAACAATAGCACCACTTACGTCCCACATCACAAGCAAGCTTTATGCAACAAATGTGAGTTGTATAATTAATGTGTGGTCAGATTTATAAGCTAAAAATGAAATATGAAGAGAATAATATCATAAAGTATATAAATTGCACGATATTCTATCAGCAACTAAACACATAATCTTAAATTAAAATAGTTAATAAATTAAATGTCAACTATATGATTATGTCATTGGAAAGAAAATCTCATATGGATTAAGACGTCATATTACACCTGTGCATACATACAACAAATTGAGAGCATTCCTTTTACCTAACAACAATATACAACAAAATGCATATTTAAGTTTTTGAGGAAGATCTATTTTGTGTAATTTAAGTTGCAAACTGAGTAATTTTTTCCCGAAATTAATAGAGAATTTATGAGATAGCTAGGAATTATACCAGGGAGATCCCACGGTTCGCATTTGTTGAGATCAACATCTATATACCTTATTGATAAACTTGTATCAGCTCTCCATGATCCGCACAACGAATTACAGGCTAATAACAGGAACAGCCTCATATCCACCAAGCTTTCTGACCCTCTGAGGCTCAAATTCAGCCATTCCTATGCATTTGATTCCATATTATTCTAGCTCCTTGATCTGAAAGTTGTATCCTTGTAAATGTATATTGAAAACTCCACCCGCAAAGAAAACTCCACACTCTTGAACCTATAGCTTATGATCGAGAAAAGTTAGGCTGAGAATCTGGGGTGAGCCTAATTCAAAGTTCAAACTACTCTAGTACAAGAATCACAACAAACCTTCAGTTCATTTTTGGCTGACAATATTCAAATTTTCAGTTCAATGAAACCTTTAGTTCTATCCATTTTTTGCTCCATCAACCAATTTATCCACTACTCAATTCTCGACATAAGCAGGAATTACAAACTATGGTTGGGTTTCATGTCTTGCCAAGTGCTTACAGATGGATCCTTTTTTCTATATCTGAAACAGACATTTGGCGCTGAACTTACAGATAAATCAACAATCAAAAAGTTTTTTTGAGTTCTGGATAACAATGAATAGATAGGTCGACAATCAAAAGGTTGAGTTCAGGATCATAATGAATGGATGGATCAACAATCAAAACGGTTTGAGTTCTGGATCATAATAAATAGGCAGTTTGGGCAGTCTATTGGGTAAACAAAGTCCCCCAGCATGATCCAGATCCCTCCCTTATAATGTTACGTAGATGTTCATAAGCAGTTAGAACTTTGAAAATGCCACTAACTTCACAACAAAACAGAGGGATAGACGTTGACAATGGGACAACATGACCCTTAAAATTTTGCAATCAAAACTTTAAGCTTGAATATCACTGACAGCAGCTGTCCCTCAGAGAAGTACACCTAACTTTCGTTCATGAATTGTACAGAGACAAAATCACCAGCATGAAGCATGCTGGTGAGTCAGAATTCAGTGTTGAGGACTGGTAGCAAATCTGGTCATTAAGCCCTTAAAGTGGAAATTGCTATCGCGTATGGAAGCATGAATCCTTTTGTATTTGATGACAAAAAATATTAAAATATTCGTTTTAGAAATATCATGTCATGTGTCAACAAACATGCTCCTTTTAGTCAGGTCTTAAACTATATTAATATGTTCTGCATCAACAATTTCTGGTTAACACATAAATATGCCAAAATTTGACATGAACATAACTATCATTTACAAGCCTTGGCTGCGAAGCAAGACAGACTTGACTTTGTATAAAGGCCAATCTACCTTGACGCTTGACGGAGAAATATTGACACAAGACATGACATTCAGGACTTCTTTGCAAACATATTTACCAAAATTCCAAGATTGAATCAGCAGAGAATGCACATTGTGCACTCAAAGTAATCTTACCGTTGTTGATACATGAGATCGCCCATCTGCAGGCCCCTCTCTTGCTAGCCCAAAGTCTGAGAGTTTTGGTTTAAATTCCTTGTCCAATAGAACATTAGATGTTTTGAAGTCCCTGTATATTGCCTGATCAGAAAGAGAACGTGCCTTATTCAAAAGGTTCAGACAATCGAGACAAGTTCTATACTCGTCAAAGAGACAGTTAAATGACATGTTACTAAAACCAGCTTAAGACAACATATATAAAATAAAAGTGACAATGTAATCCAAAAGATATGACAGTTTGGTTCTTACCAGTCATGCAATGGAACCATAGACATTTTTGGGAGTTTTTTTTGGCAAGATCAATTGAGGTCAGGGATGGCTTCAATGGTGGTGAGAAATCAGTAGTCGGCCTTGTAGTAAAGAGTCGTTATGGAGGCTAATGCGTAGGGATCTCCACCGATGAAGACATTTTTGCAGGATAATTGGGGATTGTGTATCCTAGTGTACAATTCTGCCGTTGGTTCCTTTCCTCCACTCGACCTTTAGGGCCTGTTCTTTTGCATGTTTCTGCGAGAATCCCGTCTGAAATTGCACTGTTCACCCTCTGACACTCTCTTTCCACCCTAAACTTTCCGCGGGCTGTTATTTTCCCGCAAATTTCCGCCGCTCGGAAAAGCCGACGTGGCCGTGGCTGGGCGGATTCTCGCTGGCTTGGGGTTTTCCTCTCGTTTCGCTGCGATTTGGTGAGATTCCTTGCGCTTGTGTGGCCTTCTTGTGTGTGATCACCTTCAATGCTTGTCGTTTTGCTCCATCTGCCTTCTTCAGCCTGCTGCCTTTGCTCCTTCGCCCCATGTGCCTTCTGCCTTGATTGTGGAGGTGGGCTTGCGAGGAAACCCTAAAATTTTTGTTCGCTTCTCCCCTTTCTGCTCCAAGCTAGCTCCTTTTTGGGTTGCCGAAGAGATCCACGACTACGGGATCCTTGGGTGTGCCCAAGGCAGCGTGCATGTGTAGATCGGAGCTTGGATTGGAGAATCTACGAAGGTTTTCAGGTAAAAATGGGGTTTTTACTTGTTATTCGTTTACCTTTTTCGCATACTTCGGGATCAGATCGAGCGCCTCATCCAAAAGGGGCGACTTTCTTGGGGTAGAAGGCCGAACACCCTAACTGTCTTTCTCTTCCTTGATGCGCACGTTGGATGGAGCTGTTGTGGGTTGCCGAAATTGATCCATGGTGATGCAGATCGTCGGGAGTGCCCACGGCAGCAACATCTCCTTGAGGAGAGTATCAGCGTGAACAGGTTGGCTTGTGATCGTCGCAGAAGGTATAATTTCGGTGTAACTTTGTGTGTTGGTTTGCTAGATTGTTTTGATGCAAAGAGAATGATGCCGACAGTGCAATTTGTGTTCTTATTCGTGGGTTTGTGATTGTGAAATTTTGTGTATTTAGGCAGAGGAAGAAAAAATTTGTCGAAAATATGAAATTTGTGCAGCCCAAATCTGCGAGACACAACATATAAAGCATGATTTGTTAAATACAACACATTTCATGTAAGCTGAACCCTTAACTGAAGTCGGTTACATTATATAAATTGCCCTATGATGAAAATACACAATGAAAATGAGTATTGTAAATAATGATGAGTTGTTGGTGCATTGCTTTGGTACGCTTGATTATTTTTAAGAAATCAGCAATGCTTAATTTATGTCGGTTTATTCTGAGGGCAATATGTTGAGGATTCATGCATGGCATGTAATGGGGTTGAGTGTTGCAGATATCATATAGTATGAAATGAAAGGTATTAGTATAATTTGAGAAATGTTGGTTATGAAATTCATGCTTGATAAGATATTCCGTTTTCAAAGAGCCCAATGATGACACGTAATAATTTCATACGTCTGATTTACGTATTTCTAGAGTACATGCAAGCAGGATGGTTCCTTCATTCAATATATTGCGTAGAAGTGAGATTATGTGACTAGAGGAAAAATAAAAGAAGGTGGATGATTTGTAAAATGGTTATAATCAGCATATGACATCTTCATTACATGGGTTTATATGAACGAGAAGGAATGAAATTTAACAGTTATCGTGATATGTTTAGATGAATAAGCAACCGCCTAGACACAAATATGGAAAATGAAAAAATTATTACCTGAGGGCTCAATAAATTTTTCCCCCTTACTTTCACTTGGTGTTGAGTGTGACTATGCCACATTCTCTTATGTTTTACGTTTTAAAGTTTTTTGTATGGTTCATTATTTTATATACTTGGAGTGGGAGATGTTTGATTATTGCGTGCCATATACAAATTATGGTAGCTTGTTATCTATTGTAATTGCTCTATTATTTTTATAATTCCATAAGTATGTATCACCTTACGCATGTTATTATGTTTGTTACAAATACGGTTTAGATGGATCACAATGGAGATCATTTGGGTTGTGAAACATGTGAAGCGGCCGCGTTGACGATCGTTATAGTCTTCGTAAACCTGTTACTATACAACGTGGGCAAGACAAACCGATTACCTAGAGAGCCATCTGAATTGCGTGAGCATCATAAAAACTCACACATGAATAGAATTCTTGATGGGAGTGAAAGTAGTTGTTTACACTACTTAAGAATGCGGAGCCATGCATTCATAAATCTGGCAAATAAATTGAGAGGAAGGGGTCTTCTCAACGACACTATTCATGTGTCAGTAGAGGAGCAGCTGGCAGTGTTTCTTCATATCGTTGGTCACAAGTCAAAGAATAGAGTAATGCAAGTTGACTTTATCCGGTCAAGTTCTACAGTTAGCAGGTAATTTAACCTAGTAATGCAGGCAATTGGCAACTTGCGTGAGACGTTCATGAAGCAATCTCCTAATGAGACGCCCCTTGAGATTATCAATAATCCTATTTGGTACCCATCTTTCAAGGTAAGGGCTTATTCTTGGGTAGTAACAACGTATGAGATGTAATGATTGAAGGTGTATTTATTATTTTCATCGTTGTTGGGTCTTGCAGGATTGTATTGGAATGATTGATGGGACCCATATCGATGCCATGTTACCAATCAATCTTGTTCCTCGCTTTAGAGGCCGTAAAGGGATGACACAAAATGTCCTCGTAGCTGTTACGCCCAATAAAAGATTCACATACGTAATGGCAGGGTGGGAAGGATCGGCAAATGATTTTACTGTCCTTAAAGATGCGCTGTCTTTACTCCCCCACACGGTCTTCGAGTGTATGAAGGTAATATGCACAATGTTAACTAAATAATTCAAATTAATATTTATGGATTCTAAGGATTATATACTGACAATACGTTTCTGTATGTAGGAAAATATTATCTATGCGATGCTGGCTATACTACCGTGCCATGGTTCATATCGCCCTACAAGAGCGTGCGATACCACCTGAAGGACCATACTACCCGTGTTCCTAGAAATCGAAAAGAGCTATTCAACCGCAGTCATTCTTCATTACGAACAAAGATAGAGTCGACCTTTGGAATACTTAAGAACAAGTTTAAGATATTGACGTCAAAGCCCCACTATCCATTCCCAAGTCAGGTCGATACCGTCCTAGTGTGCACTATATTGCATAATTATATCCAAGTAGCTGATCCACATGACCCCCAGCTAAATGAGGAGGTGGGTGTGGTTGAGGAGGACGGCGATGTTATCGATGATCATGAGGATGGGAATAGGGATTTTTCACAACAATTGCCCATACGGGAACAAACCCAACAAAGGGACCAATGGAAAATGCGAAGGGATCAAATCGCATGGGACATGTAGGTCGACTATTGTAACATACATAAAAATGGTAGCACAGTTGAACAAGGCATGTGAGGGAGGCTTTTAATTTTGTGTTGTGTGGGTGCATGCGGATTCCTTATGATTTTTAATATGTAGTCCATCATGATTGATTGTGTTTGGATTTTGTCATATTATCATGTTTGATTTACACACCTTATGATATAATGGTATTTGATATACATGCAATATATGTTATCTATATAGGATGACACAGATTTGAATTTGCACTATTAACTCTTTCATGTTGTAGGCATGGCAGTGTCATCTTCACAGCCCGGACATGATAGTGAGCCTATGCCCCCCTTGTATGACCAGACTTATGTGAACCAGTGGATTACCGAAGTCCATGGGACTGATCCAATGCTTGGGAGGCCGATGCCTCGTAGGAACATTGATTCTCCTTATCCTTCGACGTCCTTCCACTGTGGAGGGCCTGTCATACCTTATCAACCATTCCAGCCCTATGGCATGCCAATGCAAATGCAACCAACCCCAGGATATATGCAACTGCTCCAAGGGGGTTTCAATCCATGTATTAGTCCGTCCCCACATAGTGCTTTCAATAAGCCATCGTCACAAAGTGGGAATGAACATACGGGGGGTAGTGGGTCGTCTAGGAAGTCATGACGATAGGATGATGAGGGTGAAGGTTTGGTGTCTAGTCCTAGCAAAAGGACTAAGCTGCAACCTGCCAAGGGGCCTAAAAACCTAATTTGGCAGTGGGAACATGACTTGTCCCTTATTCTATTCCTTGCTGACCCGGCCAGGCAAGGCAATAAGGCGGATAAGACATTCAAGCCTACGGCATTTAACCAAGCAGCTGCCCATATCAATGCTGTAATTTGGCACATCCTACACAAGCACAAATGTCAGAAATCATATGAAAGGGTTGCACCGGCGCATGATCGATGTGTCAATGTGCCTCAGTATTAGTGGGGCTAGATGGTGTCCAAGTAAGCAGAAGATAGTGCTTGATGATGAGGTGTATGCCCCATGGGCCAAGGTATGAACTTTTTCTTTTAAGGGCACATGAAATATTGATCACATTTCTGAGTATAAACGGCCCAATTTATATGGCAATTTTCTTGCAGGCTAACCCTAGGTTGAAACAATATGTTAATCAACCGTTGCAGGGGCTTGATGATTTGTATATCGTCATAGGAGATGACGATGCAAAGGAGATTTTTCGGCGGTCCACATTCCAATCATTTGCCGCTAAGCAGATGCTGTCGATGTGGAAGATTCAAGTCAGGCACGGACCCCTCAAGCTGATATCCCCCATGACATCCCCCCGGTAGGATCGACGAGGAATTTTCAGGCCGGGCCTAGCTTTGCTACACCTCCCTCTGTTACGAGGAAGAAAAGTCGTCATCGGGGTACAACCGAAGTCCAGGATAGGATGGATAGGCTTGTAGAGACAGTAGAGAAGGTTGCCACGTTAATTACTACATCTCATGCCCATTAGACCAAAGAGCTAGCCGATACGTTGTATGCATACACCGCTTATCCAGAAAATTTTTTGGATGTCGTGTACGATTATCTTGAAGAAAACGAGCGTGAAGGCCGCAAGTTTGTGGCTAAGCCCGATGGGTCCCGAAGGCAAATCTTGAAGAATAAAAAATTGAGATGATTGAAAGGGCCAGGGCGGAAGAAGATGTAGGTGATGAAGGCGATGACGAACCCTTGGACTTGGATTGAGTGTGGTTGGTGTTGGTGATAAAATGGAGTGTTGTGGTGGTGGTAGGAAGAAGTGGAGTGGAAGTGAGAAGGAGTGTGGTTGTGTACTTTATCATTACTGATTTGTCTCATTAGTGTTGTATAATTATGTGTACTGAACATGAGACGGAGTGTTGTTGGTGTTGGTCTTGATAATATGTTGCTCTTGAAGCTTTGTATGTGTGGAGTGAGATGGAGAAGGAGTGAGAAGGAGAATACTTGGCCTGGGTATAATATGTGGACTGTATAATTATGGTTAGCTTGAGAACATGTGTAATGTATCATTAGTGTTGGAGTTGGTCTTGAGAACATGAGAAGGAGTGAGAAGTAGAATATGTGTCCTGTATAATTATGTTTATCTTGAAGTCTTTTCAGTATTTCATGAATTTTTTGTTGCTCTTGTTGCTATTTGAGTCTTTCCAGTATATCCTTAGCTCTTTGTTGCTCTTTGTTGCTCTTTGTTGCTCTTTGATTCTTTCCAGTATGACAGGACCCTTGCCCAATGATGAAGCATATACAAAGAATACATTTAATATGTATAATCCCAAATAATTGGAAGGTTGGCTTGATGGTTTATGTATTCCTCTGGTGGGAGTGAATTCCACAGAATTGTATACCCAGATAATGTGGACATGCAAGATGAGATAATTTTTTTGTGCTTGTCCTGGCAATTGGCTTGTCCTGGGAATTTTTTGGCACCTGCAGTTGGCTTGTTTCAGCTGTAGATGGAATTTTTGTGTGAATGTCATGCCAATTTTTTTGTGCTTGGCCTGACAATTTTTTGCAGCTTGTCCTGGCATCTCCAAACACCTTCAACTAAATTTTTTTTGTTAGTCACAAGATGGGCTTACATATTTCCAGCAGCCAGCAACCTATTTGAGATTTTGAATACTACCATGTTTCCTTAGGGCAATATATATGATCTCAGTGCAGTTTTTTGTGTTGCTACATCTCAGTGCATCCTTGCTTCATTCCTATCTGGCAATTTGAGTAATCCATGCTATGTTTGCCCAGTCTATCTTCTACATCTCCAGTTCAGTGCAAGGTGTATGGATTATTATTGCATGTGTCAAATTATTTTGGGCATGTATTGCAGTTTATTTTGGCATATATAAGTCTCTTGCAGTTTTAGCATAATAAAAAATTTCATACATGTTCTGCAATGGATTATTCTTGCATTTGTAGCATACATGTTCTGCAATGGATTATTCTTGCATTTGTAGCATACATGCCATGATATGTTTCCTGCAGTTTTAGCAGTATAAAACATTTCATACTATTTTTGGCATGTCTCCAGTTTAGTTCAAGGCTCAAGGAGCATTTTTAGCATACATGACATGCAAGTTTTTTGTGCTTGTCCTAGCAATTTGAGTAAGCTATGTAAATTTTTTTGGGCTTGTCCTTGAAATTTGCTTGGCCTTTCAATTTTTTTACAGCTTCAGTTTGCTTGTTTCAGATGCAGTTGGAATTTTTTGTGCTTGTCTTGGAATTTTTTATGTGCTTGTCCTGGCAATTTGAGTAAGCTATGTGAAATTTTTTTGGGCTTGTCCTTGCAATTTGCTTGGCCTGTCAAATTTTTTGCAGCTTTAGTTTGCTTGTTTCATCAGCAGTTGGAATTTTTTTGTGCTTGTCTTGGAATTTTTTTTCTTGTCCTGGCAATTTGAGTAAGCTATGTGAAATTTTTTTGGGCTTGTCCTTGCAATTGGATTGTCCTGTCAAATTTTTTACAGTTTCAGTTGGCTTGTTTCAGCTGCAGTTGGAATTTTTTTGTTCTTGTCCTGGCAATTTTTTTGTGATTGTCCTGGCAATTTGAGTAAGCTTTGTGAAATTTTTTTGGGATTGTCCTTGCAATAGGCTCATCATGTCAAAATTTTTGCAGCTTCAGTTGGCTTGTTTCAGCTGCAGTTGGAATTTTTTTCTTGTCCTGGCAATTGTTTTGTGCTTGTCCTGGCAATTTGAGTAATCTATGTGAAATTTTTTTGGGCTTGTCCTTGCAATTGGCTTGTCATGTCAAATTTTTTGCAGCTTCATTTGGTTTGTTTCAGATGCAGGTGGAATTTTTTGTGCTTGTCCTGGCAATTGTTTTGTGCTTGTCCTGGCAATTTGAGTAATCCAACATACAATTTTTGTGTGCTTGTCCTGGCAATTGGCTTGTCCTGGCAATTTTTTTGCCTCTGTAGTTGGCTTGTTTCAGCTGCACTTTCAATTTTTTTGTGCTTGTCTTGGCAATTTTTTTGTGCTTGTCCTGGCAATTGGCTTGTGCTGCGTATTTTTTGGCACCTTCAGTTGCCTTGTTTCAAATACAGTTGGAATTTTTTTGTGCATGTCCTGGCAATTTTTTTGGCTTGTCCTGACAATTTTTTTCCTTGTCCTTGCATCTCCAAACACCTACAACTGAATTTTTTTTTGAAACATCTGCAGTCATATGTGTTCCCAGATTTGTGATACATGACATCTGCAGTAATATGTGTTCCCAGATTTTTGAAACATCTGCAGTAAGATCTGCATCCTATTTGTGATACATGACATGCTATTGGTTTGAATGGGGACTTTGAGCCTTATGGCATATGCAGTAATACGTGGTCCCAGATGCAGTGGAATTGTTCTTCAGAAATGCCACAGCCATTCCCTTGTGCTTGTTTCTATGTGATCATGACCATTGCTGTATTGGGTAGCCCAAATCTTTTTCTTCCCTTGTGCTTGTTGCTATGGATAGGCTTGTTGGGTTCTAAATGCTTTCCCATACAAAAATGAATCTGAGCTATTTGTGTTTGAGGGCTATATTGAGTTTCCTGATCTATTTGTTTCTCTTTGAGTCCATGCTGACTTCCCAGTCTATATTTGCCTAGTCCATGCTGACTTCCCAGGCAATTTTTGTTGAGCAATTTTTGGATTATGTGACATGCTATGTTTGCCTAGTCTATATTCTGCATCTCCAGTTCATTTCAAGGTGTTTGGATTGTGCTGGTTCATTGCAGATTATTTTGGCTTATTTCCATGTATCATATTATTTTGAGTAGGTCATTGCCCAATGATGAAAAAATTTATTTGAGGTTATGGTTCCTTTCTATTACCCATTCCGTGGAAGGTTGGCTTGAGGGCTCATCTAATCCACCTCAAAGTTGCATGATTTCCTATTACTGCAACTCTTACTTTGGTACCTATTGCTTTAGGATTTCAATTCCAGTCAAGTCCACTATGTATATGTGATACATAATGCATTGCAGATTATTGTGATTCCCTCATTTGTTGCTACTTGCTTTCTGGGATGCATTCTTCCATTAATGATACTGTGAATACTTCAATTTAAGAAACACTTTGGGAAAAATACGAAATTTTATCCTTCCATGCTATATTTGCAATTTCATGCTTAGCTCTGTCAATCAGGAATGGTTGCTTCCTTTTTATCTGAATTGCGTGACTTGTGTTCCATTGCGACACTATTTTTATCATGTTAACTTGGGTAGGAATTGAGTGAGCAACTGCCAGCAACCACGTTTGGAAAATGATATATCATCTTTTTCTGAGGGCTATTTATTGACCAAAATGCTTTGTTTATTGTAATATTGGGTTTTTGAATTTTCTATGCTATAGTGTTTGCTTTTTTTGTGACTGCTTATTTTTGTTAGCTGGTGTCGCCATCCAGGTTTTGAATTCTCTACGTAGGTATGCATTTTAAACCAAGTTTTCTCCATTGACATATCTTTTCTTTCAATATAATTACTCTTTAATTGTGTTTCTTTGTTTGGTTGTATAGGTACAAATGAGTTATGGATCGAGCGGTTCAAGTCGGTCTCGACCACGGGATCCGCCACATGATGAGTTGGAGTCAGATGATACTGATTGCAGGCGTTACCACTGTGGTAAGCTTGTCACGCCCCGCTTCCCAAAAAGACGGAGGCAAAGCGTGACTAAGGCCTGCTTAGGCCGGGGCTGAGAGCCCAGACCCAATAAGCGTCTGTGGTATTCCAAACGAAGGAAACAGGTCCCTGCAAGTTAGTACGGAAACAACAAAAGTACTGAAAAGAGATATCATTTCATTTTATTCCAAAATATAACATCCAAAAGTACTGAGAGTCTAAAACGCCCGAAGGGGTACAACTACAGAAAAAGAAACTACCGGTGCAAGCACCCAACCTAGAAAAGAAAACAACAGGTGCTACGCACCCAATCTAAACTGGAACAGAACTCTGGATCAGCAACTAAAGACCTCTAACTCTGGTCCTCCTCCGGGTCGTACTCCGGATCAACGTCCTCCGGCTCTCTGTCAGTTGGTAGGTCCGCCTCGTCGACGTACTCTGGCTCAACACCTGACGTACAACACCAAAAGAGGGAACTATACGTCAGGTAAGGTCTACAAACAGGGTTAGACCAAACTGCAAGTGTATCAACTTTTAGACAACGTTTTACTGGTTGATTAGCATGCTGGGGTTATAACTGAGTAACAAACAGAAGTAACGCAGCAGGAAAGTAAAGCGCAGCAAGTAGTAGTCGTAGCGTGTGCTACCAACTACGAGACTAACCTACAGGTGTCATGACAAGTCGGGACGTGACGGAAATAAGGCAAGACAAGACAAGTGAGACACGAAAGGGTTCACGCCTTACGGTTCGAGGGGGATCAGACCCTCTTGTCGTGCGGACGCTCAACCCAACCCTAAACCCCAAGACAAGACAAGACAAGACAACAGTACAAGGGATCACTCGCTCTAGCTTGGCGAGTGCCCTATTGCCCGCAGGCTGTGAATCAGTACAAGGGATCACTCGAAGAGTGCCCTATTGCCCAGCGGGCTGTGCAAGACAGGACGTGACGTGACAAGACAGGAAGGGTTATTCTAGGGTGTCCACACACATGCACACACACGATAGCCCTACCATAGCAAGTTGTTGTTGTCAGGCTCAGACTTGGTCATCAAGTCTGAGCCGTCGGGAGTCGTCTCGGACGCTATCATTTCACGTCCGGTTCTATTTGTTCACAGTTATCCATTCTAACCAACTAAGGCCTAAGCACGGCCAAAAGTGCAAGTGGATACACTTGCCTGCGATGGCGAGTGTGTCGTCCTCTCGAAGCGTCTCGTCCAAGCGTCTCGTCCGCGGAAGTCCGTCTGAAATATCGCCACGGCAACGGTGTCAGGTCTCAATTTCATCAAATCCTATTAGGTTTCGTTTCTAGGTTATAGGGACTATCCTATTCGTCAAAAGTCACATTTTGATGTTTCAGCCTAATCGGCGATCTATCCTATGTGCACAGTCAACAAAGTCCGTTCGTCGATTTTCTATGTTCGTACAACATTTTACTGGTGCTAGAAATAAATTTTAGTTCAAGTTGACGATTTTTAGTTTAGGGTTCAGTCAGCTATTGTGGGGGTTTCTACGAGTTTCGGAGAACCAACCTGAACCGGAGTTTGTCGTAGAATGGATGTCGTGTCTGATCGGAGAACTCCTCAGCTTCAGATCTGGTCCTCGCACGATTCTCCAAAAGCTGGAACTTGCGATGAAAGCCTACGACGTGTCGCAACGTCGTAGACGGCAAATCCATGAAGTAGCACACCCAAGTGGGGCCCACAGCAATGCTAGGGGTCAATGGGGGACCCACAACACCTCTGGAGAACTTGGGGGGCCCACCACAGGAGTTGGTGTGGGAGAAACCAAGTTGCGACGAACATTTGTCGGTCGGGCACGGTCGGTGCGGAGAATTCTCTCGGTCAGACCGAGAGAACGCAGCGCACGGGTCGGTCGTCGCAGCGGGGGGCGTTGCAAGGCAGGGCGCTCCGGTCGGCTTGCAGCGGAGCGCTGCGAGCGGCGATATGGAGAGCGGCTTCGGTCGGGCACGGGGATTTGCGGGGGCGGCCGTCGGTCGTGCACTGGGGCGTTCGTCGCAACGTTGTGACGAAGCTTGGGAAGGAGTTTTTTTACGGCTAGGGTTTGTGTAATACGGAAATAATCTAGCCTATGGTTAATATAAATAGGAATGAGCTAGGGTTAGGTCTAGGGTTTAAGAAAACGTAATTAAATAATTAAAATAATTAATTTAAAAATAAATTTACTCTCCACTCCCTCACGCAAGATGGGTGCGTCCAAAAATTCTGAAATTTTGTCAAAAAATTCGTTAAAGCGTTATTTTAATATAGGAATTTTGTCATAATTAAGACACTTATAAAAATAGGTTTAAAAATTATTTAAAATTTTCCAAAAAATAGAAAATAGGTCAAATTTAGCCTAAAAATTGTAAATTAATTATGGGGTGTTCGGTGCGACGAAAGAAAGAGAGTGGAGAAGACGGATCTAAATTTCGACGTCGAGAGACGAAACTAAAAATAGTAACGTCTCTCGTCAAAACATAAAGTCGCGACGTCACATCAAATAAGATAGTATCGCGGAAGAACGACTCGAGATATGTCGTTCCAAAGTTGTTCCACAATCTAATACTTTCAGAGACGATCACGTCAACATATCACACAATAATGTTCAAAATCAAATATAGTCTAAAATAAACACGTGCACGATCAAGAGCACGTGCACAAAGAAAGTACAATCGGAAACCGACCGTTACATCCTCCCCAACTTAGAAATGATTCCGTCCTCGGAATCAACATCAAGCATCGCTGGGAAAAAGATGCGGGAAGCGCTCTCTCATATCATCCTCACGCTCCCAGGTGGACTCTCCAGGTGATCCGTGACGCTACATCACTCTCACAAGGTCGACTATCTTATTCCTCAACTGCTTCTGTCGACGGTCCAAGATCTGCACAGGCTGCTGTTCATAGGACAGGTCCGGGCAAACCGTAATCTCTGAGAAATCAACCGTGTGCGACGGATCACTGACGTACCGACGTAGCTGCGTGGAATACGCGTGAACACCCTCCAAAGATGGTGGCAGAGCAAGGCGGTAGGCCACTGCTCCCACACGCTCTAGCACATCAAATGGCCCAATATACCTCGGACTCAGCTTTCCATTCTTCCCAAAACAAATAACTCCGCGGTTCGGAGAAATCTTCAGGAAGACGTGATCTCCAGGCTGAAACTCCAAGGGTCTCCTCTTGGCATCTGCCCAATGCTTGAAGCAATCCTGTGCAACTCTAAGCTTCTCCCTGATGTCTCTCACGACATCCACTGCTTCCACTATCATCTCTGGACCCAACAGTTCCCGATCTCCGATGTCATCCCAGCTCAGCGGTGATCGACATTTCCTTCCATATAAGGCAGCAAATGGCGCCATGCCAATGCTCACCAAGTAGCTGTTGTTATATGAGAACTCCACCAAGTGAAGATGGTCCTCCCATGATCCCTTCAAATCGAGCGTACAAGCTCGCAACATATCCTCCAGAATCTGAATAGTCCTCTCGGACTGGCCATCAGTCTACGGGTGGTACGCCGTGCTGAAACTCAGACTCGTACCCAAATGCTCCTGCAGACTTCTCCAGAACTGAGATGTGAACCTCGTGTCTCGGTTAGACACAATGCTCACGGGGACTCCATGTAAGCGTACAATCTCCTGCACGTACATGGTCTACGTTACAACCAACTCAAGAGGAAATTAAAAGAGAAGTAAAAAGAAATTTACCTCCAGATATTTCCTCGCCAAAGCTTCCGTAGACTGGCCCACTCGAAATGGGATAAAGTGCGCAGACTTGGTCAACCGATCTACGATCACCCAAACTGCGTCGTTCTGCCTTGGGGTCCGAGGTAAACCAGTCACGAAGTCCATCGTAATATGTTGCCACTTCCACTCCGGAATAGGAAGCGGTTGCAACAACCCAGCAGTACGATAGTGCTCAGCCTTCACCTGTTGGCATATCAAACACTTGGCAACGCTCCGTGCCACGCTCCTCTTCATGCCAATCCACCAATAGTTCAGACGGAGGTCATTATACATCTTGGTGCCTCTAGGATGTATAGAATATGGCGAGCTATGAGCCTCGCTCAATAGCTCCTTGCGAACATCACCTGCAGGTACACAGAGTCTGCTGCCGTACTGCAGCGAACCATCCTCATGAATCACGAACTCCGTCCGTAGTCCAGCTTCAACCTGTCTCCTGATCCTCTGCTGTTTCAGATCTCCTGCCTGTGCTGCCTTGATCCGATCCACGATCGTGGACTGAATCTGTAAATTCATGAATGAATGAACTACACCAGGTAGGACAACCTCCAAATCCATCTCTCTCAGCTCCTGCTGAATCCTCCAGTCGACAGTATGCATCATCGCAGTATGAAGTCTACTCAAGGCATCCGGCACTACGTTCACCTTCACCGGATGATACTGCAAATTAATCTCGTAGTCAGCCATGAGCTCTAACCATCGCCTCTGACGCATGTTGAGCTCCTTCTGCGTAAATATGTACTTCAAGCTCTTGTGATCGGTAAAAATCTTCACACTCTCACCTAGCAAGAAGTGCCTCCAAATCTTCAGTGCAAAAATCACTGCTGCCAACACTAGATCGTGCGTCGGGTAATTCTTCTCATGAGTCCTCAACTGACGAGAAGCGTACGCGACCATGTGGCCATGCTGATGCAAGACGCATCCTAGGCCCTTCCCTGATGCATCACAATAAACTTCGAAACCTCCGCTTCGATCCGGTACTGCCAACACCGGTGCCGTGGTCAATCTCGCCTTCAAGATACGGAAGGCCTCCTCACAAGCATCTGACCAAAGAAACTCCACGTCCTTCCTCATCAGCTTCGTCATCGGCTCTGCAATCTTCGAGAAATCCTTGATGAACCACCGATAATAGCCTGCTAAGCCAAGAAAACTCCTGATGTCTGACGCTGACTGCGGAGTCGGCCAATCTATGACTGCTCTGACCTTCTCCAGATCCACAAATATTCCATCACCAGACACCACGTGTCCCAGGAATGCGATTCTGTCCAGCCAGAACTCGCACTTGCTATACTTAGCATAAAGCTTGTGTCGCCTCAGCGTCTCCAGCACTGTCCTCAGATGACAGATGTGCTCCTCCTCTGACTTCGAATAAATAAGAATTTCATCAATGAAGATAACGAAAAACTTATCCAAGAAGTCGTAGAAAATCAAATTCATCAAATTCATGAACACAGCTGGAACATTGGTCACACCAAACGGCATGACCACGAACTCATAATGTCCGTACTTCGTCCGAAAAGCCGTCTTCGGAACGTCATCCTTCTTCACCTTCAACTGATGGTACCCGCTCCTCAAGTCCAACTTTGAGAAGACTCTCGAACCTTCCAGCTGATCAAAGATATCGTCGATGCGCGGCAGCGGATACTTATTCTTCACGGTGACAGCATTCAATCCTCGATAGTCCACGCACATCCTGTGGGACCCATCCTTCTTCTTCACGAGCAAAAATGGTGCACCCCATGATGACACACTAGGGTGGATGAAACCCTTCTGCAGCAACTCATCTAACTTCTTCCACAGCTCCTCGAGCTCAGCGGGAGCCATACAGTACGGCGCCTTCGATATCGGCTGTGCTCCCGGTATAAGATCAATACCAAATTCTAGAGCTCTGTCGGGTGGCAAACCCGAGATATCATCCGGGAAGACGTCGTCGAAGCCTCTGACAATTACTGGTCGCTCGATCTCCATCTCCATCTGCATGGCTGTAACAATCGGCACCACCGGCTTGGCCCGATATCTGATTGGCCCAAGCGACTCATCTCTGCTGTGGAACTCGAACTCCGGATGGCCTGGAATCCGGAACACCACCCTCTTGCTATGACAGTCGATCGAGGCATGGAAATTTCCCAACCAATCGATGCCAAGAACGACATCGAAGTGTGGCAGATCATGGACAATGAATTCTGCAAAGAGCTCGTGTCCACTGACCACCAAAGAAATCGATCGACATCCCAAGTTCACTGTCACCACTCCGTTCCCTGTGGTGATGTCCCAACACTTAGGGAGTGTATGGGTGGGAATGGAGTGCTTTGTTACAAACCTCCGGGATATGATGCACATAGATGCACCGGAGTCGAACAAAGCCAAGGCCGGGTGAGAGGACACTAGAATGGTGCCTAAGATATAAACAACTATGGTCAAACCAAGCTACTCTAACAAACAAGTCAACAAACAACACAAATAATAAAATCTAAACTATGAAATGAAAGTCTAGGATCAAGAGTTACCTGCTATAACTCCATCCAGCTCCTCAGTCTCAATAGCAGTCATAGTGTATGCCGGCCTCTG
The DNA here is from genome assembly GCA_030789695.1 of Scilla litardierei. NCBI lineage: Eukaryota > Viridiplantae > Streptophyta > Magnoliopsida > Asparagales > Asparagaceae > Scilla > Scilla litardierei. Next base: position 34,613 of record JAULAV010003113.1, on the reverse strand, counting down.
GGGCTGTGTTGCTCTCTGAAACATCTGCCTCTGTGGCGCCAAAGGTGGTCCACGAGCAGCAGGTCCTCTCTGAACTGGAGCAGGCGCTCTCATCTGCAGCGGGGCTGGCGCTCCAACTACGGCATGACGAGCTCTCGGACAATCCTTCGCAGCATGCGATGCATCTCCACAAACTAAGCATAGCCCCATCTTCTTCCTACAGGTGGCCTGAACATGTCCAGGCTTTCCGCAGAAGTGGCACGGGCCATTGCCCTGAATCTGAACTGGTGCTTCAGGCCTCTTGAATGGTACCGTCTGAACTGGCCTCATTGCCGGCCTAGCATGTGGCCGGTACTACTCCATGGGACGCTTCCCCTTATCAGTTGGAGGGTCAGGCAGAAGAGCTATGAGCTCATGATTCTTCGCAGCATCAAGCACCTCCCTCATAGTCGAGAAACTCGTTGAAGACACAGAAGCCTGAATCTTCGGACGCAGTCCCTGACGAAAGCCATCAGCTCGCTTCTCCTCCTTCCTCACCATATACGGGGCAAAATGGCTCAGCATCTCAAACTCAGCTTCATACTCCTCGACGGTCATATCCCCATGCTTCAGATCTATAAATTTGCTCAGCAGCTCCCTCCTAGCAGACTTGGTGAAATATTTGTCCTTGAACATCGATCTGAAGGTCTTCCACCCCACTGGCTTCTCAAGACGCCTCTCCTCGATGCGCCACCAGTTCCTCGCATTCTCCGTCAGCTGCATCTTTGCTATCTCCACTCGGGTATCGTCAGGAATCATCGCAGCAACTAACTTCTCCTCCGTGCTCTGGATCCACTCGTCAGCAGCTAAGGGTCCCTCCTTCCCCAAAAATGTCTTCGGCTGGAGCTCGTTGAACTGATTCACTCCTGGAGCAGCTCGTAGGGCAGGCAAAGGTGGTGGTGGTGCAACTGGAACAGCCTGGGCAGCACACTGGGACTGCTGAACCAACTGATGCTGAACATCCAGCATCTCCCTCATCACACCTAGAAACTGACGGAAGTCTCCGCCCTGGTCCTCCGGAACTCCATCGCCTAAATTCCCCGATCGGGTAACGCGTCGTCCTGCCATCCTATTGACAGAAACACAGAGGTTAGACTTGTACAATTACTGGATGGTAATAAAATGAATTTCAATACTTCAATTGTTCCGTATTCGCAGAAGAGGAGACCTGCATGGGCCACAACTAAAACCTGTCACGCCTCGCTTCCCAAAAAGACGGAGGCGAAGCGTGACTAAGGCCCGCTTAGGCCGGGGCTGAGAGCCCAGACCCAATAAGCGTCTGTGGTATTCCAAACGAAGGAAACAGGTCCCTGCAAGTTAGTACGGAAACAACAAAAGTACTGAAAAGAGATATCATTTCATTTTATTCCAAAATATAACATCCAAACGTACTGAGAGTCTAAAACGCCCGAAGGGCTACAACTGCAGAAAAAGAAACTACCGGTGCAAGCACCCAACCTAGACAAGAAAACAACAGGTGCTACGCACCCAATCTAAACTGGAACAGAACTCTGGATCAGCAACTAAAGACCTCTAACTCTGGTCCTCCTCCGGGTCGTACTCCGGATCAACGTCCTCCGACTCTCCATCAGCTGGCAGGTCCGCCTCGTCGACGTATGATTCGGGTTCAATATTACATATTTAACCCCCCATTTAGCCCTATTTTGTTCTCATGTGATGCTACATTGTTCTCTAATTCATACGTATTTTCTACACATTTATTTATCAGAGAAAACACACTATTTGAGCACAAAACAGCAATTAACGACGCATTTCTGCACTTTTTATATTTTTCCTAGCATCGTCTCGATCTCACGATTCCAACGACTATTTATTTGTATTTTTCTGAGATCTGTGCTAATTACTGTGTATTTTTGAATGCAAAATACCAATTAAATGGAGAAATACGCAATTAAATACGAAAATACGGCTACCAACCAATGGCAGACCGACACGTGGCGCAAATCTAGGCTTTCCCGCTTCATCGAACGGCGATTAGAGGCGGGGCGAATACAGTCGACGTGGCAATTCTTACACCGTTCGATTTCGATCGAACGGATATTAGCAGCGCAAAAACGATGTCGACGCGGCCAGTTAGCGGCCGTTGGATCTCGATCCAACGGCCCGCACGAGGACAGGATCACAACAAATCGCGAGCTGCGGAGCGCCCCAGCGCCTCCACGTGGCAACATCTCGCCGTTCTCCGCTTCAATCGAACGGTTGAGCGTGAAGCGGAAACGAGCGACGCGGGCGAAAGTTAACGGGCCACGTGGCGAGAATCTGACGGTCCTCCGCTCGATCGGACGGGCGAAAAGCATCCCGCAAAATGCAGCGAAGGCGAGATTTCTCTGGGTGACGTGGCGAATTGTGAAGCCTTCGATCTCGATCCAACGGCGGAGAAGCGATCCGCTGCGAATTCGAAGAGGCCGCGCTCTCGACCGTTGGATTAAGATCCAACGGTTGATTGAATTCCGAATCGAACTCCGATTCGATTTCGTTAGCGAAGCGGGCGCGCACAGCTTTTAAAGCAACACGTGGCACTTCCACGTTGAATCCTGACGAGATGGACGGTCGTGGTTTGCGCCGGCTGGCGATGAGCGGCTGAGATTGTTCAGCAGCTTAATGGATCCGGGTTTCAAACCCAATAAGCAATTTAAACCCGCAATCTTATTATATAAGGTATTCCTAGGGTTTTTGGGCGTATACAAGCAGATTGGGGCGTATTTTGGGCGTATTGGAGGATCTAGGAGCCGTATTTTCCCCCTGAAAAATTCTGTAAAATTCCAGAGGCTTGTTTTATTATTTCCAGAGAGTTTGAAGTCTTTTCAAGGAGAATTGGTGATATTTTCTTCAACTTCTATCCCGTATTTTGGTGTTTTCTATTGTATTTTGCTGTGAACTTGAAGTATTTGGCTATGAAACTTGTTTATTTTTGCATGATGTGTAGCTAAATCTCTGTTGTACGTGGTATGGAGTAGTTAGGTGATATAATTTGTGTTTATTTGGTTGTATTCCTCGTGCTAAATCGTTAAAACGTCGTTAAAATTGTAATCTTTGTTCGTAAATCGTTTCATATCGTATTATAGTTTTTGCGACGATCTCATTGAATTTTGTGTTTGAACCCCCAAAAGGGCATCTTCCGATGAGTTGCTCCCAAAAGGAGAATTCATTGAGTTATATTGGATATTTCCCGGTGAATTGCTCCCAAAAGGAGAATTCATTGCGTTATACCTATCAACCAAATTAATACGAATCATCGATCCTAACGAACCCATACCATGTGCATACTTTTTATGGGTATTTTCGTACACGAATTTCTTTGTTCGCATTTTTCACGTGTTCACATCACCATCACCGTCATCATTTGTGAAGTGGTTAGCCTCTTTCCGATAGATTTCTATTTGATTTGAACTGTGGTTGCAACAGATTTCTTCCCGTGGATTCGACATCTGGACTCCCAGATTTTACTACTTGTACGGACTCTTGCACTTGAGAGAGAGCAACTTTCGGAGCCCACCAAGTTTTTGGCGCCGTTGCCGGGGAGGAATGGTTTATGACTACGGTTTATTTCATTCAAAGGACCTTCGGTGAGATCTTTCCACTTTACTATACATAAACTTTTTTTTATTATTTTATTTTATTTTATTTCAAAATGGAATATATGAACTTCTATTGCACAAACAATCTTTATGATGCACGATATGCTAATGCACACAAACATAGAATGGAGAAGCTCAAAATTGTTAATTTTAATCAAACTGACTGTGAAACTTTCTTTCAGGCCTGGAGGAGGTTCACAGATATAGTATCGAGCTATCCGCAGCATGGGTTCACAAATGACGAGCTTATGGCGTCCTTCCTAGATGGACTACAACCACAGCTCCAGGAATTATTGGGAGACATGACGCCGATAAAGGCGTGGGAATACATGGAGTCTCTGCAAGAAAACGAAGAAACCATGGAAGAGACTTCAGAGAGCGATTCAACGGAGCCTTCGTGCCTCGATCAAGAAGAGCAAAGCGTAGAAGTACCTTTGCAATCCTTGAAAGAGGAAGCTTGCCAGACTATTCAGACACAGTAGGCCACATCCCATCAATTCCAGGAGAATTTCCTTGCTCGGAGTCGGCAGATTCAAAATTCCATTGAAAATCTTAATTTGATTGCCGCTTGCTTAGAAGAAAATAATTATTTTTAAACTCAATTTAAAGAAACTAATACGAGTTCATCTTCTATTGCAGGAATATCGAGCGAGCCATGTCACGTTGATGACACGAATAAAAATATCCACATGGCAGAAAGCGTGTGCAAAAGAGAGGACGAGCTAGCAATTTTGGATGAACGAGAGGAGGAGACAGCTAGGGACGAGGGTTTTGAGATTATCGCCATGGAGTCAGAACCATGCCCTCCTCCAGTTTTGTCCCAAAATCATTTACCCCTCTCCCCATTGATCGAGCATCGTATAGAGAGTAGTGCAAATCTTTCAGGGAGTAGTCGTCAACTTATTGTAATTTCTTTCACTTATTTTGATGACTACATTTGGAATAATTTTATTTCGAAGAATTTTAAACTAAAATGGATTGACGTGACTCATCTCTTGCAGGATATAGGTGGACATCTTATAGAGATGCTGGGAGTCACGTTGCTGGGATCCAGTTTAGTCGTTGGAGGAAGAATAATCGCCGAGGAGCGCAAGGAGCAAATTGAACAACTTCCTCCACCATCAAAGATTCAGGATCCGTCATTTGATCACGGTGTGTTCTTTCCAGTAGTGTAGTTTTTATATGCTTTCTAGGTTGCTTGCTTGAATAAACTCGTACCTCTTCCGACATTGAGGACAATGTCCATCTTTTGTTGGGGGGTTAGTATAAGACCTTAGGATTTTTTTTGAGAAGAATAAATCACCAAATCTCATCATTTAAAACTCATTCATATGCCTCAAATTCGGATGATTACGCGTCAATTGAGTTCTAAAAATTGTTTATGGCTTGATTAATTATTTTTCCTTCATGGAATTACTTTTAATATACTATTCAAGAAAACTTTCAATTCCATGATTAATATCTCGAAATAGTTCGAATTTATTTCATGCATGCTAATGTGATAAAAAAGCTTAAGTATACACGATTTATTGGAATAGTCTTCAAGTTGAAGAGGAATGTGGCCATGGTCGTTAATGTTTATGTTTGAAAAAAAATGGGTGTTGAGTTGCTTACAAAGAAAGAAAAAAAAAGAATGAAAAGAATGAAAATGAATGATGAAAAATGAATGAAGAAGTATGTCACTAATAAATAACTTGGTTGGCTCGAGTAGTACAGTCCGAGGGGTCCTTCTTGGCCTAATGCCCTATGATCGTCTGATTTGGGAGCCATTGACCGGAAACTCACTCATTTGATGGAGCGATCCAAGTTATACTTTTTTCTACGAATGTTGCTTGATGCGCGTTACGCGGAACGAATAAAAGAAAAGAAATGGTGAATATACTAAGAAATTTCAATACCCATGTCTTGAATGATTCTTTTTGATAGGCCAATTCCTTGGAAACACGAAAACTAGAGAAAAACGACGTGTTATACTTTCGCTTGCGCAAAACGATGCTTGCACGTTATTTATTCTTACTAAATTAGAGAAAATTTCATGTGATTGATTTTGTTCATGGATGTGTATATTGATGGTCAAGATCATGTTGGAATGCGTATTATTGAGCCACGCCATGAGCAATTTGAAAGAACTTATTGTTTAATTACTCATCCGTATTTATCGCTATTTTTGCTAGAGACTAGCAAATCGCTAGTTGGGGGGTGTGATTCGGGTTCAATAATACATATTTAACCCCCCATTTAGCCCTATTTTGTTCTCATGTGATGCTACATTGTTCTCTAATTCATACGTATTTTCTACACATTTATTTATCAGAGAAAACACACTATTTGAGCACAAAACAGCAATTAATGACGCATTTCTGCACTTTTTATATTTTTCCTAGCATCGTCTCGATCTCACGATTCCAACGACTATTTATTTGTATTTTTCTGAGATCTGTGCTAATTACTGTGTATTTTTGAATGCAGAATACCAATTAAATGGAGAAATACGCAATTAAATACGAAAATACGGCTACCAACCAATGGGAGACCGACACGTGGCGCAAATCTGGGCTTTCCCGCTTCATCGAACGGCGATTAGAGGCGGGGCGAATACGGTCGATGTGGCAATTCTTACACCGTTCGATTTCGATCGTACGGATATTAGCAGCGTAAAAACGATGTCGACGCAGCCAGTTAGCGGCCGTTGGATCTCGATCAAACAGCCCGCACGAGGACAGGATCGCAACAAATCGCGAGCTGCGGAGCACCCCAGCGCCTCCACGTGGCAACATCTCGCCGTTCTCCGCTTCAATCGAACGGTTGAGCGTGAAGCGGAAACGAGCGACGCGGGCGAAAGTTAACGGGCCACGTGGCGAGAATCTGACGGTCCTCCGCTCGATCGGACGGGCGAAAAGCATCCCGCAAAATGCAGCGAAGGCGAGATTTCTCTGGGCGACGTGGCGAATTGTGAAGCCTTCGATCTCGATCCAATGGCGGAGAAGCGATCCGCTGCGAATTCGAAGAGGCCGCGCTCTCGACCGTTGGATTAAGATCCAACGGTTAATTGAATTCCGAATCGAACTCCGATTCGATTTCGTTAGCGAAGCGGGCGCGCACAGCTTTTAAAGCAACACGTGGCACTTCCACGTTGAATCCCGACGAGATGGACATTCGTGGTTTGCGCCGGCTGGCGATGAGCAGCTGAGATCGTTCAGCAGCTTAATGGATGCGGGTTTCAAACCCAATAAGGAATTTAAACCCGCAATCTTATTATATAAGGTATTCCTAGGGGTTTTGGGCGTATACAAGCAGATTGGGGCGTATTTTAGGCGTATTGGAGGATCTAGAAGCCGTATTTTCTCCCTGAAAAATTCTGTAAAATTCCAGAGGCTTGTTTTATTATTTCCAGAGAGTTTGAAGTCTTTTCAAGGAGAATTGTTGATATTTTCTTCAACTTCTATCCCGTATTTTGGTGTTTTCTATTGTATTTTGCTATGAACTTGAAGTATTTGGCTATGAAACTTGTTTGTTTTTGCATGATGTGTAGCTAAATCTCTGTTGTGCGTGGTATGGAGTAGTTAGGTGATATAATTTGTGTTTATTTGGTTGTATTCCTCGTGCTAAATCGTTAAAACGTCGTTAAAATTGTAATCTTTGTTTGTAAATCGACTTTTTCAGATTCCAAAAGAATTGATTTAGTTGATGATCGCCCCAAAAGGGTGAGTTTTGATCTCCCCAAAAGGGAGTTTCATACCGTAGTTTTGATCTCTCCAAAAAAGAGTTTCATATCGTATTATAGCTTTAGCGACGATCTCATTGAATTTTGTGTTTGAACCCCCAAAAGGGCATCTTCCGATTAGTTGCTCCCAAAAGGAGAATTCATTGAGTTATATTGGATATTTCCCGGTGAATTGCTCCCAAAAGGAGAATTCATTGCGTTATACCTATCAACCAAATTAATACGAATCATCGATCCTAACGAACCCATACCATGTGCATACTTTTTATGGGTATTTTCGTACACGAATTTCTTTGTTCGCATTTTTCACGTGTTCACATCACCATCACCGTCAACATTTGTGAAGTGGTTAGTCTCTTTCCGATAGATTTCTATTTGATTTGAACTGTGGTTGCAACAGATTTCTTCCCGTGGATTCGACATCTGGACTCCCAGATTTTACTACTTGTACGGACTCTTGCACTTGAGAGAGAGCACCTTTCGGAGCCCACCATGTTTTTGGCGCCGTTGCCGGGGAGGAATGGTTTGTGACTACGGTTTATTTCATTCAGAGGACCTTCGGTGAGATCTTTCCACTTTACTGTACATAAACTTTTTTTTATTATTTTATTTTATTTTATTTCAAAATGGAATATATGAACTTCTATTGCACAAACAATCTTTATGATGCACGATATGCTAATGCACACAAACATAGAATGGAGAAGCTCAAAATTGTTAATTTTAATCAAACTGACTGTGAAACTTTCTTTCAGGCCTGGAGGAGTTTCACAGATATAGTATTGAGCTATCCGCAGCATGGGTTCACAAATGAGGAGCTTATGGCGTCCTTCCTAGATGGACTACAACCACAGCTACAGGAATTATTGGGAGACATGACGCCGATAAAGGCGTGGGAATACATGGAGTCTCTGCAAGAAAACGAAGAAACCATGGAAGAGACTTCAGAGAGCGATTCAACGGAGCCTTCGTGCCTCGATCAAGAAGAGCAAAGCGTAGAAGTACCTTTGCAATCCTTGAAAGAGGAAGCTTGCCAGACTATTCAGACACAGTAGGCCACATCCCATCAATTCCAGGAGAATTTCCTTGCTCGGAGTCGGCAGATTCAAAATTCCATTGAAAATCTTAATTTGATTGCCGCTTGCTTAGAAGAAAATAATTATTTTGAAACTCAATTTAAAGAAACTAATACGAGTTCATCTTCTATTGCAGGAATATCGAGCGAGCCATGTCACGTTGATGACACAAATAAAAATATCCACATGGCAGAAAGTGTGTGCAAAAGAGAGGACGAGCTAGCAATTTTAGATGAACGAGAGGAGGAGATAGCTAGGGACGAGGGTTTTGAGATTATCGCCATGGAGTCAGAACCATGCCCTCCTCCAGTTTTGTCCCAAAATCATTTACCCCTCTCCCCATTGATCGAGCATCGTATAGAGACTAGTGCAAATCTTTCAGGGAGTAGTCGTCAACTTATTGTAATTTCTTTCACTTATTTTGATGACTACATTTGGAATAATTTTATTTCGAAGAATTTTAAACTAAAATGGATTGATGTGACTCATCTCTTGCAGGATATAGGTGGACATCTTATAGAGATGCTGGGAGTCACGTTGCTGGGATCCAGTTTAGTCGTTGGAGGAAGAATAATCGCCGAGGAGCGCAAGGAGCAAATTGAACAACTTCCTCCACCATCAAAGATTCGGGATCCGTCATTTGATCACAGTGTGTTCTTTCCAGTAGTGTAGTTTTTATATGCTTTCTAGGTTGCTTGCTTGAATAAACTCGTACCTCTTCCGACATTGAGGACAATGTCCATCTTTTGTTGGGGGGTGTGTATGAGACCTTAGGATTTTTTTTGAGAAGAATAAATCACCAAATCTCATCATTTAAAACTCATTCATATGCCTCAAATTCGGATGATTACGCGTCAATTGAGTTCTAAAAATTGTTTATGGCTTGATTAATTATTTTTCCTTCATGGAATTACTTTTAATATACTATTCAAGAAAACTTTCAATTCCATGATTAATATCTCGAAATAGTTCGAATTTATTTCATGCATGCTAATGTGATGAAAAAGCTTAAGTATACACGATTTATTGGAATAGTCTTCAAGTTGAAGAGGAATGTGGCCATGGTCGTTAATGTTTATGTTTGAAAAAAAATGGGTGTTGAGTTGCTTACAAATAAAGAAAAAAAAAGAATGAAAAGAATGAAAAATGAATGAAGAAAAATGAATGAAGAAGTATGTCACTAATAAATAACTTGGTTGGCTCGAGTAGTACAGTCCGAGGGGTCCTTCTTGGTCTAATGCCCTATGATCGTCTGATTTGGGAGCCATTGACCGGAAACTCACTCATTTGATGGAGCGATCCAAGTTATACTTTTTTCTGCGAATGTTGCTTGATGCGCGTTACGCGGAACGAATAAAAGAAAAGAAATAGTGAATATACTAAGCAATTTCAATACCCATGTCTTGAATGATTCTTTTTGATAGGCCAATTCCTTGGAAACACGAAAACTAGAGACAAACGACGTGTTATACTTTCGCTTGCGCAAAATGATGTTTGCACGTTATTTATTCATACTAAATTAGAGAAAATTTCATGTGATTGATTTTGTTCATGGATGTGTATATTGATGGTCAAGATCATGTTGGAATGCGTATTATTGAGCCACGCCATGAGCAATTTGAAAGAACTTATTGTTTAATTACTCATCCGTATTTATCGTTTTTTTTGCTAGAGACTAGCAAATCGCTAGTTGGGGGGTGTGATTCGGGTTCAATATTACATATTTAACCCCCCATTTAGCCCTATTTTGTTCTCATGTGATGCTACATTGTTCTCTAATTCATACGTATTTTCTACACATTTATTTATCAGAGAAAACACACTATTTGAGCACAAAACAGAAATTAACGACGCATTTCTGTACTTTTTATATTTTTCCTAGCATCGTCTCGATCTCACGATTCCAACGACTATTTATTTGTATTTTTCTGAGATCTGTGCTAATTACTGTGTATTTTTGAAAGCAGAATACAAATTAAATGGAGAAATACACAATTAAATACGAAAATACGGCTACCAACCAATGGGAGACCGACACGTGGCGTAAATCTGGGCTTTCCCGCTTCATCGAACGGCGATTAGAGGCGGGGCGAATACGGTCGACGTGGCAATTCTTACACCGTTCGTTTTCGATCGAACGGATATTAGCAGCGCAAAAACGATGTCGACGCGGCCAGTTAGCGGCCGTTGGATCTCGATCCAACGGCCCGCACGAGGACAGGATCGCAACAAATCGCGAGCTGCGGAGCGACCCAGCGCCTCCACGTGGCAACATCTCGCCGTTCTCCGCTTCAATCGAACGGTTGAGCGTGAAGCGGAAACGAGCGACGCGGGCGAAAGTTAACGGGCCACGTGGCAAGAATCTGACGGTCCTCCGCTCGATCGGACGGGCGAAAAGCATCCCGCAAAATGCAGCGAAGGCGAGATTTCTCTGGGTGACGTGGCGAATTGTGAAGCCTTCGATCTCGATCCAACGGCGGAGAAGCGATCCGCTGCGAATTCGAAGAGGCCGCGCTCTCGACCGTTGGATTAAGATCCAACGGTTGATTGAATTCCGAATCGAACTCCGATTCGATTTCGTTAGCGAAGCGGGCGCGCACAGCTTTTAAAGCAACACGTGGCACTTCCACGTTGAATCCCGACGAGATGGACGGTCGTGTTTGCGCCGGCTGGCGATGAGCGGCTGAGATCGTTCAGCAGCTTAATGGATCCGGGTTTCAAACCCAATAAGCAATTTAAACCCGCAATCTTATTATATAAGGTATTCCTAGGGGTTTTGGGCGTATACAAGCAGATTGGGGCGTATTTTGGGCGTATTGGAGGCTCTAGGAGCCGTATTTTCCCCCTGAAAAATTCTGTAAAATTCCAGAGGCTTGTTTTATTATTTCCAGAGAGTTTGAAGTCTTTTCAAGGAGAATTGGTGATATTTTCTTCAACTTCTATCCCGTATTTTGGTGTTTTCTATTGTATTTTGCTATGAACTTGAAGTATTTGGCTATGAAACTTGTTTATTTTTGCAAGATGTGTAGCTAAATCTCTATTGTGCATGGTATGGAGTAGTTAGGTGATATAATTTGTGTTTATTTGGTTGTATTCGTCGTGCTAAATCGTTAAAACGTCGTTAAAATTGTAATCTTTGTTCGTAAATCGACTTTTTCAGATTCCAAAAGAATTGATTTAGTTGTTGATCGCCCCAAAAGGGTGAGTTTTGATCTCCCCAAAAGGGAGTTTCATACCGTAGTTTTGATCTCTCCAAAAGAGAGTTTCATATCGTATTATAGCTTTAGCGACGATCTCATTGAATTTTGTGTTTGAACCCCCTAAAGGGCATCTTCCGATGAGTTGCTCCCAAAAGGAGAATTCATTGAGTTATACTGGATATTTCTCGGTGAATTTCTCCCAAAAGGAGAATTCATTGCGTTATACCTATCAACCAAATTAATACGAATCATCGATCCTAACGAACCCATACCATGTGCATACTTTTTATGGGTATTTTCGTACACGAATTTCTTTGTTCGCATTTTTCACGTGTTCACATCACCATCACCGTCATCATTTGTGAAGTGGTTAGTCTCTTTCCGATAGATTTCTATTTGATTTTAACTGTGGTTGCAACAGATTTCTTCCCGTGGATTTGACATCTGGACTCCCAGATTTTACTACTTGTACGGACTCTTGCACTTGAGAGAGAGCACCTTTCGGATCCCACCAATATACTCTGGCTCAACACCTGACATACAGCACCAAAAGAGGGAACTGTACGTCAGGTAAGGTCTACAAACATGGTTAGACCAAACTGCAAGTGTATCAACTTTTAGACAACGTTTTACTGGTTGATTAGCATGCTGGGGTTATAACTGAGTAACAAACAGAATTAACGCAGCAGGAAAGTAAAGCGCAACAAGTAGTAGTCGTAGCGTGTGCTACCAACTACGGGACTAACCTACAGGTGTCATGACAAGTCGGGACGTGACGGAAACAAGGCAAGACAAGACAAGTGAGACACGAAAGGGTTCACGCCTTACAGTTCGAGGGGGATCAGACCCTCTTGCCGTGCGCACGCTCAACCCAACCCCAAACCCCAAGACAAGACAAGACAAGACAACAGTACAAGGGATCACTCGCTCTAGCTTGGCGAGTGCCCTATTGCCCGCAGGCTGTGAATCAGTACAAGAGATCACTCGAAGAGTGCCCTATTGCCCAGCGGGCTGTGCAAGACGGGACGTGACGTGACAAGACAGGAAGGGTTATTCTAGGGTGTCCACACACATGCACACACATGATAGCCCTACCATAGCAAGTAGTTGTTGTCAGGATCAGACTTCGTCATTAAGTCTGAGCCGTCAGGAGTCGTCCCGGACGCTATCATTTCACGTCCGGTTCTATTTGTTCACAGTTGTCAATTCTAACCAACTAAGGCCTAAGCACGGCCAAAAGTACAAGTGGATACACTTTCATGCGATGGTGAATATGTCGTCCTCTCGAAGCGTCTCGTCCAAGCGTCTCGTCCGCGGAAGTCCGTCTGAAATATCGCCATGGCGACGGTGTCAAGTCTCAATTTCATCAAATCCTATTAGGTTTCGTTTCTAGGTTATCGGGACTATCCTATTCGTCAAAAGTCACATTTTGATGTTTCAGCCTAATCGACGATCTATCCTATGTGCACAGTCAACAAAGTCCGTTCGTCGATTTTCAATGTTCGTACAATGTTTTACTGGTGCTGGAAATAAATTTTAGTTCAAGTTGACGATTTTTAGTTTAGGGTTCAGTCAGCTATTGTGGGGGTTTCTACGAGTTTCGGGGAACCAACCTGAACCGGAGTTTGTCGTAGAATGGATGTCGCGTCTGATCGGAGAACTCCTCAGATTCAGATCTGGTCCTCGCACGATTCTCCAAAAGCTGGAACTTGCGACGAAAGCCTACGACGTGTCGCAACGTCGTAGACGGCAAATCCGCAAAGTAGCACACCCAAGTGGGGCCCACAGCAGTGCTAGGGGTCAATGGGGGACCCACAACACCTCTGGAGAACTTGGGGGACCCACCACAGGAGTTGGTGTGGGAGAAACCAAGTTGCGACAAACAGCTGTCGGTCAGTCACGGTCGGTGCGGAGAATTCTCTCGGTCAGACCGAGAGAACGCAGCGCACGGGTCGGTCGTCGCAGCGGGGGGCGTTTCAAGGCAGGGCGCTCCGGTCGCAGCGGGTCGGTGCGGAGAATTCCACCGGTCGGGCGCTTGGGCGAGGGTTGCAGCGGAGCGGGGTGCGGAGCGGAGCGGGGTGCAGAGCGGGCTCTGGTCGGTGCGGAGGATTGCTTCGGTCGGGCGCTTGGCAATGCGGGCGATGGTGCAGCGGTGCGGGCGAAGCGGTAGTACGGAGCGGGCGCTCGGTCTGACCGAGCGATGCTCTCGGTCGGAGCGGGCGATAGCGGGGGGGGGGGGGCTTGCAGCGGAGCGATGCGATCGGTGATGGGGGGAGCGGCTCCGGTCGGGCACAGAGATTTGCGGGGGCGGCCATCGGTCGTGTACTGGGGCGTTTGTCGCAACGTTGCGACGAAGCTTGGGAAGGAGTTTTTTGACGGCTAGGATTTGTGTAATGCGGAAATAAACTAGCCTAGGGTTAATATAAATAGGAATGAGCTAGGGTTAGGTCTAGGGTTTAAGAAAACGTAATTAAATAATTAAAATAATTAATTTAAAAATAAATTTACTCTCCTCTCCCTCACGCAAGATGGGTGCGGCCAAAAATTCTGAAATTTGGTCAAAATTTTTTTAAAGCATTATTTTAATATAGGAATTTTATCATAATTAAAACACTTAAAAAATAGGTTTAAAAATTATTTAAAATTTTCTAAAAAATGGAAAATAAGTCAAATTAAGCCTAAAAATTGTAAAATAATTATGGAGTATTCGGGGCAACGAAAGAAAGAGAGTGGAGAAGAAGGATCTAAATTTCGACATCGAGAGACGAAACTAAAAATAGTAACATCTCGCGTCAAAACAGAAAGTCGTGACGTCACATCAAATAAGATAGTATCGCGGAAGAACGACTCGAGATATGTCGTTCCAAAGTTGTTCCACAATCTAATACTTTCAGATACTATCACGTCAACATATCACACAATAATGTTCAAAATCAAATATAGTCTAAAATAAACACGTACACGATCAAGAGCACGTGCACAAAGAAAGTACAATCGGAAACCGATCGTTACACAGCTTGTGCCCTGGTGGACTTCATGGACAAGGAGCAACCCAGGCAGACGATTCTGGAGTTATACTTCTAAAGTGAACAGGTGCAAGTTCTTCGACTGGAAGGACCCGTCGCACAGTGAGTGGTCCACTTATGTTATCCATCATTTAATGGATGCTGCTGAAAGAGGGCCTAGAGCAGAAATAGCTTCGAGCTTGCTTTCTGAGAGTAGGTTGGTGGAGCTAGTTGGGCGGGTGGAGACGGGGGTAGGCCATTTTGAGAGAAACAAGGATAAACTGGATACCATCTTATCCGTTCTTGTTTCAATTAAGTTTGTTTTGGGGTCTTTCTGTGTGGTACTTGTTATTATGTTACTCATGTTGTACAACAAGTTCGATTGATGTGGGTTGCGGAATTTTTTGTATAATTACTACGGTTTTTTTGAAGGCCTTGTATATTTGGATATCTATAATGTATTTATTTCAGTTTGGTTTCTGTGATATCTATCTGCTCTATGTTACAAGCTGGATCGTGCTTTCAATTTCTATATATCAGTGGCATGCCGTTATATCAGTGTTAATTTTTTTATATAAAATTTCAATTTTTGTATATCATTTGAAATTTCAATATATTGTACGTAGCATTCCGTTTGTATATCATGTAAAAAGTCAATTTTTACCAAATACATTTCATTCTGGTATTTCCTCGGAGTATTGCTGTATTGGGTTTTTGCATTGGAACTGCTTGTGTAAAAAAACCCCAAAAAGATCTCATTTTATTTAGGAGGTTAACCTTACCTAGGTTCACCAACCCTACTTTCCAACTTTCCACCTCCTACAATCTTTAACCAAAACAACACACTACACGGAGTGGGACCCACCTCAACTTTCCAACTCCACATTCCAACCCCACTTTCCTACAAAAGAACACACTACACATCAATTTCTCTCTCCTCAGATTCCACACTCCCACAACTTTCCCATTCTAACTTTCCTACAAAAGAACAGGCCCTTAGTGAAGCCGCCGCCGTCATCATCTCCACCACCCCTTCATCGGCCCCCAAGATCCGATCCGCAATGACCCATCAACCAAGAAGGGGATGAAAGCCCTCGAGTAAGGCCACCGAGCAAGGGATCTGACCAGGATCTGAATCCAAGACGAAAAAGATGAGCCACCTGCAGTAAATTTGCAAAGGCTTCCGGGGTGAAAACAGCCATGTGAGGGGATAGAACCACATTGTCCATACTGAAGAGCTCCTCCGGCACTATTGGCTCGTTCTCAAAGACATCAAGGCCGGCGCCTCCAATCTCCCCCTCCCTCAGGCACCTCACCAGCGCTTCCTCGTCGACGAGGGCCCCGCGGCCCACGTTGACTATGACCCCCTCCTTCCGCAATGCCAGCATGACCTCTCTGTCGATGATGTGGCACGTCTCGTCGATCAGTGCACAGAACGCAATGAGGACATCGCTATCGGCGGCCAGATCATGGACATTGGAGAAGTATTTGTAAGGGGCAGATGGTTTCTTTGTTCTCGAGTGGTAGGAGACGACGCATCCGAAAGCCTCTAGCCGACTTGTGACCCTGGAGCCAATGCTTCCAAGCCCAATGATGCCAACTTACCGGCCGCCAACCTGTAATCAGCAATGAACAGAGAGTATCAGAGAGACATCAGCACACTAAATGTCCAACAGAGGGTCCAAACTCACCGTGTAGCCAATGCGAAGCTTCCCATCCGTCGTCCGCTGTTGCACGTGCCAATCCGCGACCGAAATCCCTCGCAGCACGTCGATCAGCAGCCCGACAATGTAGTCCGTGATGTCGTCGGAGAACGCGTCCCCCACGTTGCAAACGGCGATTCCCCTCAGCCTCCACTCAGCCATGTCGACGTGGTCGACCCCCGCTCTTGCGGACACCATGCACTTGAGCCTAGGCAGTTGGTCGATGAGCTCGAAGCCCACGGTCGGACTGGGGCCAACGCAGAGTAGGACGCTGATCGAGCCCTCAGCTGCTCCTTCTCGACCACACCCATCATCTTGCAGCGAAGGAGGGGGGAGAGAGGGAATCTGAGACAGGAGAAGCGGAGAAGGAGGGTCTGAGGATAAGGGGCGAATGAAAACGATGTGAGGGAACATTTGGGAAGCCTGCCCTTGCGAATTTTTTTGAGCTCTTTGACCTATAACAGTGCTTGCAACAAGAAAAACGCTGTCTATTGTCAAACCTATAACAACGCTTGCAGAAAGAAGCGATGTCTATTATCTGACCTTTAACAGCGCTTGCAAAAAGAAGCGATGTCTATTATGTCTGCCTCTAATAAACAGTGCTTGCAGAAAGAAGCGCTGTCTATTATCCAACCTTTAACATCGCTTGCAAAAAGAAGCGCTGTCTATTCTCCGACATTTCACAGCGCTTGCAAAAAGAAGCGATGTCTATTATATGTGCCTATAATTAACAGCGCTTATAATTGGCAAGCGTTATTAAAGGTGTGCTATTAAAGGTCCTTTTTGTAGTAGTGGACTCAGAGTATGCCATAAATGATTATGAATGGAGTGTTATAGTTCAGCTGCATGAATTTTTCGATACTTTCTATGTAGTTACAATGAAACTTTTCGGTGTGTCCTGCTCAACATCGGTTCTAAGATTAGAACAATTAGTATTAATTTTGGATATCTTTGCAAGACATAGAGGAAATTTGGAGACTGATCCTCAACTTTATAATATGCTAAAAGACATGGAGAAAAAACTAGCTAAGTATTGGATTCATGTTCCGATGCTTTATGCTATAGCTAAGGTTTTTAATCCACGAGTTAAAGATGTTGGTGTGATTGATTTATTAGAAGCATATTATGAAAACTTGAATGTTGTTTCAACTGATCATATAGCTTTGTTTAAGACTAGCTTAAGAGAAATTTTTCATCTTATGAGATAAGATTTGGCTGGACAGAATATATAGCAAGTTTATATAGTAGTTTAATATTTTTTAATATTTTGGACAGAATATAGTAGTTTAATATTAAGCTTGTGTCCCATTTTTAGTAGTTTGGCTATATATTTTAGTAGTTTAATATTTTTTAGAATTTTTTAGAATTCTTAACAGATTTTAAGGTTTTTTTTTATTTTTTTGATTTTTTAATAAAATACATGTATTACTCAGGCCGGCCCGGGACCGACTAGCCGAGCCCGGGACTCGCCGGCCAGCGGGCCGCATGTTGGGCTAGTTCGGGGGGGGGGGGGGGGGGGGGGGGAGCCCCCATCGGGCCGGCCCGGCCCAACCCGGCCCGACCCGAGGTTCTGGGCAACCCGAGCCGACCTAGGTGCTTGCCCGGTCCAAGCCCGGGCCCGGGCCGGGTCGGGCAGACCAATTGGCCACCATGAGTGCTGGTGTAGTGGATAGGTTGTACTAGTCTTCTAGTTTTAAAGTTAGTCGTGGACAAGCTCAAGGTGGAATTGGTGGCTAGATGTGTGTCAAGGATTGACGAAACCAATATAAATCTTTTTTGAGCATACCTTTTTTGAGCTGCAAGCAGCATACAGATGGCCCCAAATTGTGAGGTATTGATTTTACGACATAAAATTCCATTTTGAATTGAATACTCAAAGAATTTACTAGTATCTGTGTAACGTGATCAATTTATGACATCTGAAGATTAGAATTATGAATAGATTCCCGTTCTTAGACCTCCGAACACAATTGGTTTTGAAACAAAGGAAGAAATTTCTTTTCTGACGAAGTAATATATTATAGCAATAGCTTGATATACAACATTATTAGCAAGTCCTTCAAAATGCGGATGCCAATAATATGGTTTTGAAAAATGCTACAAGCTTATGATATTGAGAAGGCAGACTCTATTTCGGATCAATTGCCTGCACAGAAGCTCTAATCCTGACTCAAGATTTTCCATATTGGCCTCCAATTTGTCCAGGTGATTACGCACATTTTGAACCCTGGTGAGATCAGCATTATTGCCGAGAATGCATTCATATGATGCTTGTAACACCATATGTACGCTGTCATCTTCAGTTGCACTTTCACACTGTCCTTCATGAGCCACCTTCCTCTTGCAAATGGCCTTAGGTAAGACAATCCATCTATCAGCCTTTGCCTTGGGCTTGGACAAGAAAGAGATGATGGATCTGAGTAGCGAAATGGTGATCCCTCTTGCTTTCATCAAAACCGTGACCAGTTGATCATTGCTGTCATCATCTGAGCCTGGTACATATTTGCCACCCATTTGCTTCAGTGACTTGAGACAATCCTTAATTGTCTTCTGAGCCTTCTTTCTTGAGTGAACACCAGTGTTTCCTTTCCTTCGAATTGCAGACTGAAGGTATTGGGTGTGCTCTCTAATCGATACGACAGCCTCCCTTGCGGCACCAATAAGATCCAACAATCTCAGGGAGCAATCAAGTTGCTCTTCCACCCATCTCTTTTGACTGGTTCGCAGACACACTTGGCTGCTGGGTAGACGGAGAAGCTCCGCGATCGATTCATGCAAATCTCGGATGCCGTGAAGTCCAGTGCACATCATTTGTGCTGTCATGGGGGAAGAAGCCAGGTGACAACTTAGCTCCAGTAGCTCTTCTTCAACCCTATGCGATGCGGGGTGCGAGGTCGAGGGCATACTGTTGGATCGACAGTGGAAAGGTTGCTCTTCAACTCCAGCCATTTCAACGAGTTTGTGCAGGGAATGGTAAATGATTGGAAGGCAAAAGGAGGTGAGAGTCAAGATTAGAGAAAATGAGAAGGATGCGAAGTCTGGGGTTGGTTCATTCGGTTCAGGTATGTTGTAAACTATATATACACACAAAAGGCCATGGGAATTTGAAATAAGATGGGGAGACAGAGAGAATCATTCACCATGTTCCATCATTGTGATATGAGCATAAGATGAGATCCTTGCTGGGCTCTCAGCATACAACTCAAAATAATTTCTCTCATGATAGGGGTTGGGTTGGCACATGATTAATGTTGCTGGGCTCTCAGCCTTACCGATGCAGTGTTTGTTGTCTACAGCAATGACATGTATGCTTAAAATTTCTATGAAACAGCTGAGCCAACGGCAGATTGGGAAACAATCAGAATCCTGGGCAGCTAAGCTTATATTTTAGTGAAGGTCGTGCAGCAGTTTCCTCCAAATCAATACAGGTGTTTCTTTCGGTCTTTAAAGTACATAATAAAGTATTGCTGATTGAGTGTGAGCAACCCTCAAGAAGCCAATAATGAGGTGTAAAACTAAGATCTCTAGTAAGGAGATTGTTAAATTAATTGATGATTGAGTGTGTAACTTTGCGTTCTATAAAAGCTTATAACGCTTGTTAAAGCCGTCAAATTACATCATCTCCATTCAATTTTCTCTTCTCAGTGGCCGACCGGTGATCAACATTGCATGCATTGAAGGGTGATGTCTAGAGACCAATTTGATCGGTGACCATGCAATTGTGTATTAATTAAACTTCCCCTCATTGAAGGTTGATGTCTAGTGCTTTTTAATTAATACTCACGATGATTTAAGTTTATATTCGGGTAGTTTCTGCTTAATTTGAGTACGATGTGTGCATGCTGCAAAATTATATTGCAATACTAGTTGTACGCCATCTGTTTCAGAGTGTTTTCTCACTACAACTGCGTTGACCGTGGACAACCAGGTCAACGTGGTCAAAGGGCCCGCTTGGGTCCCTCGGGGGTGTCGAGTCGGTGCTGCTGACGACGTGGAGCGCGTCGGCTGGGCCGAATCGGGGTCCTCGGTCGCTGTTAGGGCGAGGGGAAGCCTCGGCCCGGGTTGAGACGCTCGGCCTCGGTCGCACGTGCTCGGCCTCGGCGGTCGGACGACGAGGGGTAGCCTCGATCGTCCAGCAGGTTGCGCGGTCGGCGAGGGGCGGAGGGGAAGCCTCGGCCCGTTGATCAGCTGTCCTCCTGCGTAGACGAGAATGCTCGTCAGGGGGCCGGACCTTGGTTCCGGCCAAATCCCCTCCGATGCCTAAGTCAGATAGAGATCTGAAATAGGAGGCCCGGCGGAGACGGTTCGATTCGTGAGGAGATCGGAACGGCGTCTCACGGCGCGAGCGGGGGAGGAAGGAGATGGAAAGGGGGAACTAGGTCGTTGATGGAGTACCTTAGGTTTTAGATACCTGAGATGCGATCCCATGTTTCGTCGTCTTCCTAGCCCTTTTATAGAGCTCCCAGCGTGATTGCCTCTGGCCCACGTCGCTCGTCCGCCCTCAATCGTGCCCCCTCAATCCGCCCCCCGTCGCCGCTCCCTGCGCCAAGCCAGCACCTCCCCATTACCGCCATTTAGTGGTCGCGGAACCGGGGGAGCGGTTATCGCAGGAGTGGGCGAGTGACCAGCAGGTTACCGGGGCCGGGTCGGATCGACATTCGGGGGGGTCCCTTATAGGGCCTTATAGAATGGGCCTGAATGCGCAGATGGGCTCTTGACCGGCAGTCGGGCTTCTGGGCTCGTGTCCTTCGGGCTTCGACCAAATAGGCGTAACAATTGCCCCCATCGGTCGGGTTGATTGGCTTCGGTCGGTTCGGCTCGGTCGATGTGACTTCCGCCGACTTTGACAGGCTCGTCAGTCAATGCCGACTCATTTATTAGTCGCCATCATGAGTTGGTCCGTTCGATATTTTTAAGGCGCGGGCTCCGAAGCGCCGTCGGTCCTCTGATGCTGCCACGTGTAGCTGCAAGCTTATCCCTACTGTTCGCGGGGTCGTCTTCAGTTGAGAAGCTGAGGGGTTCGTGAGCCGCCATCGGTGGGGACGATCGGCCTCGGCTAGCTCGGTACAACCGCTGTGCCTCCTGGGGTTCCGAGTGGCGCTTCAGTCGAGGCGTGGTCATAAATGTAGGTCATGATGAGGCGGATCGATTGGACTTCCCTTGGCGCCGATTTCGAAACGCCGCCGGTTCTTCGAGACCTGCCATGCGTTCTTGTCAGGCGCTTCGAATTCGCCCCTGCGTCCGGTATATAAGATCCCCAGCCGCGTTGATCTCCCCTTCTCTCTTGCTCCTCCCATTGTTCCAGGCTTTCCACAACTCGGAGTTTCCTGTCGCCTTCGCTTCCTTGTCTCCTCCAAACTAGTTAAAAGGTAATTCCTTTCTCGCTTTCGTATTATGGCTGCTCTTAGGATAGGCGGTTCCGGCCAAGGGGCGAGGGATTCTCCAGAGTCCAGGCGGGGCGGGCCCCGTCTAGTGGGAGCAGGTTCCTCCGCTGGGAGTCGTCCCCTCCGAGATAAGGGGAAGGGGAAGCTTTTCCCAGACTATGCCTGTGATGACGTGGCGTCGGCTGCCATGCGGCTTAACGTGCCCCCGGTTGTCCTCCGAACGCCGTCGGGGACCCCTCCTTCAGTAGCCACGGAGATCCGGGAAAGGTATCTCTGCTTCCCGTACGATGTCCGAGTTCCATTCGCCGACGAGCGGATTTGCCTTCCGAGGAGCAATGAGGTCGGCGTCTACGTCGAGATGTTTCGCCTGGGTCTTCGTTTCCCGCTCAATCCCTTCTTCATCCAGGTCATGGAATATCTCATGGTGCCCCTTTGCCAGTTCACCCCTTGTTCGATTGTGGTACTGACGGGCTTCGCGACGCTCTGCTGTACCCACGGTCTGCAGCCGTCTATCCCCTTCTCTTCCACTTTTATCAGATCCAGACGGTCGGTCCGGGGTCATGGCTGCAACTCCGAGCCCGCTCGAGGAGGGAATGCCTGATCGGGCTACCCCGCTGGTCGGGGGATTGGAGTTCGGATTATGTCTTTGTGATCTTCCTGGAGGATGCCCAGATTTTGACAAGTTGGGGCGGGTCTGTCCAGCCTCGTCCGCCGCTAGCCCTCTCTGACGTTGATCAGGCAGCCGCCGCGCTGCTGTCGACCCTCCCCTTGGAATCGAAGTCCATCTGGCCTTTGTTGGACGACCTACTCCTGAAGGTTGTCTTGTGGTCTCCGGGTAGGTCGCTTTTTCAGTCTTAAATCGCCCTGTGACTCATCCTGATTTTGGTTTCCCTTGCAGGGATGGCTGGCCGCGAGTTAGTTCGTGACGTCGATGAGCTGATCCGTCGTGGAGCCGCTCGGAGCCGAGGCAGTACCTCCGGAAGGGCGCCTCGACGGACCGTTGAGGAGGAGGTGCACAGAGCCGAGCCCTCCGTAGGCAAGGTGGCGGCCGTGCTTCCCGCCTCTTCTTCTGGCGATCTCCTCCCCGGGGGCATCGTAAGGGCCGGACCCGCCCCGTCAGCCCAAGAGGCAGGGGGTAATGACGGGTCCGGTGATGTCCCTCCTGCCCTTGGAGCGCCCCCTCCCGTCCTCGAGAGTGGAGATGTGGCTAGGCGGAAGCGCTCCCCTTCGTCGCTCGTGGAGCCTCACGGAGGGAAGAAGAGGAAGGAGGATGTGGAGCCCTCCAGCCCGGCGTGTTCTGTGCTTCCTGCAGCTACCACCGGGGATCTTCCGGTGGCTCTGACAACCACCCCCGTCGCAGCGTCCCCGCTTCCGTCGCCGGGAGTCGGAACCCTGTTGGCGAGCCATATGGGTTCCCTCGATGTCGCCCCCCGGAGTTCGGTGTTTGTCGACCGAGCCCTAGCCGAGCAGGTGGCCGAGGGCTCCGTCTTCCCCCGGGACCGCAGCACCCTCGAGAAGATTCCCGCCGACAAGGTGTCGGACTCCTTGGTCTGGACCCTTCAACAGGTTCGGCTATCTTGCAGTCCTTTCTTTTCCTTCGCTCTCTTCTTAGCTCATGTCTCGTCTTCCAGGGTTCAACGCTCGCCGTGGAGTTGCAGCGGCGAGCCATCCACTTGAGGGAGCTGGAGGAGTCCTCCATGAGGGCCCACGAGCGAGCCGGGGCGGCGGAGGTAGCTATGGTGGAAGCCCAGATGGAGTCCCGGCATCTCCAGCTCCACGTGGCCGAGCTGGAGGGACGAGTGGGTGACCTCCAGGGAAAGTTGGAGGACGCCCTGCAGTCGGCTGAGGAAGCGGCGGAGTCATTCCGCCTGGAGAGGGAAGAGCTTCAGAGGGAAATGTCGGATTGGCGTCAGGTGACGCGGCTTGCAGAGGAGGTGGAGAGGGGCGTCGTCGGGACCCTGGGGAAGAGGATCTTCGAGGTTCTCAGGGAGGCCTTCGGTACGTATGAAGACCTCATCGCCCCTCGGATCGTCGAAGTCGTCCAGTCTTCCTTCCGGGAATGTGCGGAGCGCGTTCGGCAAGCCCCCCCGCTCGCCGATCCCCCTCGCTCCGAGCAGGGCGAAGCGCCCGAGGATGTGTCCTCTCGAGCCCGGGCTCCCTAAGTCGTTCCCTCTGGCCTTATCCTCCAATTTTTTAGCATCCTCTTCGCTTTGGGCCAGTCTACTTGAAATGGATCCCTGCCCCTGCCATCTCCTTCGGCTTCGCTATCGACTCCCCGCTTCAAAGCCAATAATTGCTGGTTGCATGGATGTTCGCTGAGGCCAGCAACTATGGGTCCTTAGCCAACAAATTTCGCTCTGTCGGTGTCGCCCTAGTTTCTGTTGGTGATGAACTTTGTTGTCCGCCGAGAGTGGATTATTTGTCGAGAGGCTCCCTCAGTCTTCGATTCCCTGTAAATAAGACACACTTTTGTATCTTGGTTAACTATTATAAACGAAATTGACTTACTCGGATTTCTCGCATATTATGCTTTGCTGTCTCGTCCTCGGTCTAGGACTGGTTGACGCCCGAGCTGGCGGGGGGAATTGCCTTTAACTTTACGAGCGATGGAGCCGGTCGGCGAGGGCGAAGCTCCTCGGCTTAGGACCGGTCGGCGTCCGCGCTGGCTGGGGGAATTGCCCCCAGTTTTACGCGCGCGGGAGTTGGTCGGCGAGGGCAAAGTCCCTCGGCTTAGGACCGATCGGCGTCCGCACTGGCTGGGGGAGTTGCCCCCAGACGAGCGCAAGAGTCGGTCGGCGAGGGCAAAACTCCTCGACTTAGGACCGATCGGCGTCCGCGCTGGCTGGGGGGATTGCCCCCAGACTTACGTGCGCAGGAATTGGTCGGCGAGGGCAAGGCTCCTCGGCTTAGGACCGGTCGGTGTCCGCACTGGCTGGGGGAGTTGCCCCCAGACGAGCGCAAGAGTCGGTCGGCGAGGGAAAAACTCCTCGACTTAGGACCGATCGGCGTCCGCGCTGGCCGGGGGGATTGCCCCCAGACTTACGTGCGCAGGAATTGGTCGGCGAGGGCAAGGCTCCTCGGCTTAGGACCGGTCGGCGTCCACGCCGGCTGGGGGAATTGCCCCCAGACTTATGAGCGCCTCCCTTCCAGTGAGGCAGCGGTCTTCATTCTTTCGCGCCCTTAGTGAAACGTTGATTCCATCGAGGATTTAAGAAAAGACAAAAGGGAATGCGATTGTACTCTTAAGAGTCCGGTCGGACTGGTACATTTGGAGGAAAAGGAAAAAAGGAAATGAAGCTAGACAGAGGGATGTAAACCTAGATAATTCCCTCCGACTAGGCTGTGACCGGGGGGAGAGATCTCGCCCGCTCACTCTATGATGCGGAGGGGTCCTTGGACGGTGTTGATCTTCTTCCCCTTGTCTGGCTGCGTGGAGGTACCTTCTCCGTGGGCCGGCTCGTCGGCTAGGCTCCTGGCGTGCCCCCGGCTCATCAGCTTCTCAATGTCCTTCTTTAAATGCCAGCAGTCTTCAGTGTCGTGGCCATCGTCCTTGTGGTACTTGCAGTACTTCTCCCTATTCTTCCCACCTCTTTTTGCCTTCGGTGGGGGGCGATCAGCTCGCTCTTCCTTCTGTACTTGGGCGAGGATGGCGTCTGGGGTGGCGTCCCTCGCACCTTCTCCCCGCTGCCTGTTTCTCGGCCTCTTCTCGGTCCGGTACCCTTCGGGGCTGCCTCGTCCGCTGTCGCCGCGCTTGCTCCCTCGAGTGGCCTTTCCTGCCTCAGTGGCCAAGGCCTCTTCGGTCAACATGAAGCGCTCGGCCCTCGCCATGATCCCGGGGAGGTCCTTCGGGGGATCGTTGTGCAGAGACTTCTTAAGGCCCCTATGGCGCAGCCCTTTCTTAAGCGCCGTTTGGACCACAAGGTCGGGAGGGCTGTTCACGTTCAGCCTTTCCGCGTTGAAGCGACGCATGAACTGTCGGAGCGGCTCGGCTGGGCCCTGCACTATATTGAACAGATGTTCAGCATCAGGCTTTATCTGCCTTCCGCCATGAACTGTTTGCAAAACAGCTGGGTGAGTTCCTCGAAGCTGTCGATGGAGCGGCTGGGTAGGCTGCGGTACCAGGTCCTCGCCGCTCCTCTGAGAGTCGAATAGAAGCCCCGGTAAAGCAGGTCGTCATCGGCTCCTTGGAAGGACATGTCCCCCTCGTAGTCCATCACGTGGTTTCCCGGGTCTCCTATCCCGTCATACTTCCACAGTGCCGGGATCCTGAATCGAGAGGGGACCCGCGCGTCGGTTATTCTCCGCGATAGGGGGCACCGGTCTCCGTGGATGCCTCCAGGAGTTCGACAGTCACCTGCCTCTGGTTCGCTCGGTGGTGGAGGGGGCACAGGCGCCGGCGGGGCTGGCTCCACGGCCCTCGCCACACTGGGGGTCGGACTGACCCGGCGTTCCCGGCTCCTCCGGCGGGAGCTCCCGCTCCGTCGTGATCGGTCTCTCAAGTGGTATCGATCGCTCCTCCTGCGGTGGGATGACCGTGGCCGACGAGATGATGCGGTCACCGATTCGTCCTCCGTCCCTTCGGTTTCTCTTCGGCTCCTTTCACGATGAGGGGAGGAGGCGCGTGATCTCGCCTGACGGGAGCCGGACAGCGTGAACCGACGATCCGCGTTCGGTTTTTGGGTCCCGTGGTCGTCGACCACAGCGGACCGCAAGAGCAGGGGACCCCCCGCCCAGCGATGGCCATCGCCCAACGCGCCCCCGTTGGATGGCGCAGGGCCGACGAGCTGCTGTACCGTCGCGACCAACGTCTGGAGGCTTGCGTTGGTCTCCTGGGCCAGGGCACGGAGCTGTCCCTGTGTGGCCAGTTCCGACCCGCCGGTCTCTTCGGTTTAGGGGGCGGGGTGATTGTTGTCGGGCGTGTCTTCGGGGTGGCCGGTGGATGCGCCATTCCCCTCCTCCGGGATGGGGGGCATGCGCTTCCTTCCATTGCTGGCTCGTGCCATCGCTGGTGTGGTTTGTTTCTTCGTGGGACCGTTCGTTCCCACAGACGGCGCCAGATGTTTCAGAGTGTTTTCTCACTACAACTGCGTTGACCGTGGACAACCAGGTCAACGTGGTCAAGGGGCCCGCTTGGGTCCCTCGGGGGTGTCGAGTCGGTGCTGCTGACGACGTGGAGCACGTCGGCTGGGCCGAATCGGGGTCCTCGGTCGCTGTTAGGGCGAGGGGAAGCCTCGGCCCGGGTTGAGATGCTCGGCCTCGGTCGCACGTGCTCGGCCTCGGTGGTCGGACGACGAGGGGTAGCCTCGATCGTCCAGCAGGTTGCGCGGTCGGCGAGGGGCAGAGGGGAAGCCTCGGCCCGTTGATCAGCTGTCCTCCTGCGTAGACGAGAATGCTCGTCAGGGGGCCGGACCTTGGTTCCGGCCAAATCCCCTCCGATGTCTAAGTCAGATAGAGATCTGAAAGAGGAGGCCCGGCGGAGACGGTTCGACTCGTGAGGAGATCGGAACGGCGTCTCACGGCGTGAGCGGGGGAGGAAGGAGATGGAAAGGGGGAACTAGGTCGTTGATGGAGTACCTTAGGTTTTAGATACATGAGATGCGGTCCCATGTTTCGTCGTCTTCCTAGCCCTTTTATAGAGCTCCCAGCGTGATTGCCTCTGGCCCACGTCGCTCGTCCGCCCTCAATCGTGCCCCCTCAATCCGCCCCCCGTCACCGCTCCCTGCGCCAAGCCAGCACCTCCCCATTACCGCCATTTAGTGGTCGCGGAACCGGGGGAGTGGTTATCGTAGGAGTGGGCGAGTGAACAGCGGGATACCGGGGCCGGGTCGGATCGACATTCGGGGGGGTCCCTTATAGGGCCTTATAGAATGGGCCTGAATGCGCAGATGGGCTCTTGACCGGCAGTCGGGCTTCTGGGCTCGTGTCCTTCGGGCTTCGGCCAAATAGGCGTAACACCATCAATCAAATACTACTCTGCCATAGCTTCCTAGTAACATAAATACCAAAATTGTGATTTTCTTTACAATATGATACTGATACTTGTGGGAGTTGGCTCGATTCGGCGCTGAAGGAGCATTGGTTATACAGACGAATTATCTTGTGCAGATATAACTCGACTGTGATTGGGTTCGACCTATCTGACTCTGTATAAGTCAGGTACGAGGATTCTGAGAATTTGGTATCCTACAACACAGCTCGTCAATTGGTCGTCAGCTTGGGTCTGATGGTCGATCGTTCGGTATTAGGTCGTTCAGTCGTAACTCGGTAGAAGTCCGTGTTCGGTCGAACGATCGTATGGTGGCTCATTGGTCGATAGCTCGTACGCTTGGCTCGACGCTTCGGTCGTT
This sequence comes from Scilla litardierei, assembly GCA_030789695.1. Classification (NCBI taxonomy): domain Eukaryota; kingdom Viridiplantae; phylum Streptophyta; class Magnoliopsida; order Asparagales; family Asparagaceae; genus Scilla; species Scilla litardierei. The sequence continues at coordinate 6,557 of JAULAV010003113.1, read as the reverse complement.
AGATACAGAAAGAAGATCGCTTAGTCGAAGGGAGCCCATTGGGATGCGGCCCACTAGAATGCGGCGGAGGCCCATTAGGGTGCAGTGCATTAATTGCGTAGAGCCGTGATTGGATATGATACCGTTAAAGTCGGAATCCGTATCTTTTGTAATTCCTATCCAATGATAATACATGTTGTAACCTCGGGTTATAAATAGGGGGTTTCAGGTTAGGGTTTTATAAGGGACATTGTTGGAGAGAATTTGAGCAGCCATTTGAGAGAGCCAACTTAGAGAGATTGTATTGTGAGCTTTTGGAGAGATCTTGTGTGCATCTTCTTCGCCTGTGAAGAAGAAGATTTGGTTTGTTCTTTCCTTTCGTAATAAAACTTATTGGTGTTCCCCCTTGGCCGGTCCATGGCCAAAAAGCAATTTTCGTAGTGCTCTATTGGTTGTTGTTTGTTTGCTCATCTTTGTTCTAGGGTTCTTCGTCGATCCAAGTTTTTACATCTTAGCACACAACAAATTGGTATCAAAGATTGACGGTTCCGGAGATCAACGGAGGAGACAAAGATGATCAGCGGTGGCGATGACAGTTCATCAAAAAACGGCGACTTCTGGGTCACATGCTCCAGTTGGTCAGACTATCGTGTCCAATACGAAGTTAGAAATTGAGAAATTTGATGATATGATCAACTTCAGTATGTAGAGATGTGAAGTCATGTACGTTTTGAACCAACTTGATCAAGCCAACACATTAGAAGGGAAGCCGACAGGCATGTCCGATCAGGATGGCAGTAATGGCTTGACCCGCCCGGCCCGACCCAGTTTTGACCCGGCCCGACCTGGCCAACAGCCGGGTCGGGACAAGCTTGGGCTTTGTATGCCCCCCGGCCCGCCCCGGTAAACTATAGAGTTTCTAAAAAACATTACTATTTTGATGTGGACAATGTAGTCAGCGAATAACCCACAACTCTTACTCTATTTTCACGGTTCTCATAATTGGGCCAATTCCCAATTCCAAATTACCAAATAAATCAAAATTCTCCCAATTCACAAATAAATTTTTTATTTGGGATTCATATTGATGGCACTAATGACCCGGCCCGATCCGATTTTGGTAAGAAAGAACCCGCCCCGCCCCGGCCTGTGACCCGCCCCGCCCCGGCCTGCGACCCGCCCCGCCCCGACCTGTAGATGAGTCGGGGCAAGATTGGGTAGTTAAATACCCGCCCCGCCCCTAGGAGTGGAGAACTCTGAATCAAAATGCATGTGGTATCATCCGACTATATTTGTTGAAGGAGAAGAATTACACATACATGAAGAAGACAAGTGCAAGCAAGTTCTGGGAGGAGCTCGACGACAAGTACATGAAGAAGAACATCCAGAACTGGCTACACTTGAAGAAGAAGCTTTTCGGTTTGAAGTTAGCCTAGAGGGTTTCTATGGTGGAACAGCTCGACTACTACAACTAGCTTCTTACCGACATGAGGAACGTCGACATGAAGGTCGGTGATGAAGACAAGGTGATGATTCTCCTAAAATCTCTACCCATTGAATAATAGTACTTGGTGTCGGTTCTTACCTATGGTAAGAAATCGATCATATTCTAAGAGGTGTCAAGTGCTCTGATGAGCAATGAATTTCAAAAGAACGATGGGGACACTAGCAGTCGATCTTCGAGCGATGCTCTTACGGTCGTAAGGGGCCGTCATGGAGAGATGGTTGGAGATCGAAGGGGGTATTTTAGACACAAGTGAGACAAGACAAGGGGCCCTTAGCGCAAGGTGCTGGCAAAGGACCAATGTGCTTTCATAGAGAAAGAGGGAATTTGGTCAGAGACTACCATAAGGCAAAGAAAGAGCACGACGCAACTGCCAACGTCACGAAAGGTGTTGGAGGAGAATGCATTGGTTAATGCTTCGAAGGGCGTAACGTCTGATGGTTAGGTACTCGACTCATGGTGCTTGCATCTATATAACGCCACATCAAGAGTGTTGGAAGCAACGATCTAGGATCTTGGTTTGATGATGACAAACGTGTCGGTATATTTGATGTGTGTGCTAAGTGTGTTTCAGGCTTGGCGATCACTATTGGGAGGAATTGCTATTCGTATAGCATATTGGGAGAAAGAGACTGTGTGTGCACAAAGAAGTTTGACTTGGTCAAAGGAGAGAAATGTGGACCAAGTCAAATTGACTTAGGAGATTGGATTGATTCAAATCAATTTGATTTTCGATCAAATCAATTAGATGGATTTGTGACTATCCTTCTCCTATTCAAATACCAAAGAGATCTATTCAAATCCTATATCTTTTCCTATTCCAATCTCATCCAATTTGAATTGCAAATCAAATCTCTTATTGCTTGGGTCAAATACCTAAGCGGTTGGCACAATCCTATTACCCTTGTCCTATAAAAACCCATCTTCTAGGGTTGAAGAAGCGCGGCTTAAACAATATTTTTCCAAGGCCGGCCAAAATTTTCCGCAACCTGCATCATCTCTGTTCAATTAATTCTCTTTATGCTTTTGTTTCCAGGTGATAGGTTGCGGCTGAAAGTACTCATCCCAATCCTTCGGTCTTGCATGGGAATGACAAACAAATAATGAGAGCACACTATTTCATAAAAACAAGCAGCAGCCAAACTCAAAAGGCCCTATATTTGATTTCAATTTTTGCAGGCCATGGAACGAAGCAACTGAACTTTATTTGTGAATTTTAAAAGAAAGAGAGAGAGGGACCGGCTGAAACAACTCAAAACAAACATTACCGCAAGCTGCCATCTACAATACTTGCTCTTCGACATCTCCAGGCCTGTGCGTGTGCCGTCCATCAAGTAGCCGATGTCGCCAACCCATGCTACCCATGTGCCACACCCTTCGCCGACGATGCTAGCAGCATGCACAAGGAGTCTCGCCGACCGTCTCAGGCAGTGCTGAACGAATCCGCCGACCCGTGCCATTATTCTTCGACGTTGCTTGCCGATCGAGTCTTCATCAGCGCCGTCGACCAAGTCAGAACCTCCCCTGCTGTCCGTGACCTTCCCCTGCCAACGTCGAGTCTTTTGCATGCCCTTGCCTAGAACATCAACGACCCTGCTGCCATCGAAAGCCCATTCGTGGCCGTGAGCGACATCAAGCTGACCCTGTTGCCGAGTTCAACTTCTTGTTGCCGGTGTCTCCTACTGCCTTGGGTGTTACAACCAACAAGAAGAATGAGAAAAGGTTTGAAAAATGCTTATATGATATTAATTCCATGACATAATTTTTGGGTCAAGTGTGCAGGTAAAAGAAAATAGGTGCTGAAGCAAAACGTATGCAACTGAGATTAATTTATGCAAGCCACCACTTACAGAGAGATGAAGCAAAGACAAGAGTACATCAAAAGAAAAGCGAAAAATTAAATTGATTAAGGAGGCACACCAATCACCAAGCAAAGAAAAAATTAAGGGCAGGCCGAATTATATTGAGGGGACTATTGGGTGACCAAGCTCAAAATTGGAAATTGGAAGTCTGGGATTAAGAAAGAGCCTGCAGTGCAAAACCAAAGGGGAGAACAAAATTACGTTACATTTATACTGCTTGACTCGGTGGAAGCTTTGTACTAACTACTTGTTATATTTTGTATTATTGTTGCAGGCTACACAACTTAGCCCCATGTGCCGTGCCTCATCATTTGACTAGGGTGCGTAACTTAATCAAGAGGAGAAATATTTTAAGCAAGGGGAGAGAAAGGGTTCAACAAAAAGTGAGGTATACAAATTGGACCATCATCTAGCGAGGAGTTCAAGTGCTGCAATTTGAGCAGCCGCTACCGAGGAAACCACTACTACTTGCCAGACGACTTCTGGCCTGTGCTGATTGACGAAGACGACGCCGCTACACAAACTGAGCCTTCTAAACTCTGTTGTTTATTATTTTGTGTAGTAGTTGCTAGATCTTCGTAGGGGAATCTTTACCTGTTTTTGGGTGACTATTTTGGGACTTGTCTAGTTGGGACTAGACAAGTGGGACCCAGCTAGTTTGGGACTAGCTGGTAGAAAGCTTTGCTAGGATTGATAGTGAGAGGAAACACTGTGTGTGGGGTACTGAGAGTCCGGCGAGTGTAGAGACGTAGAGGGTGCTCTGAGCGTGCTCTAACTTGTGACTTTGTACCTATTGCACTATTCAATCTAGTATTAGCTTTGGGGGCTGGAGTAGGTCGTTGGGACGACCGAATCAGGGTATATCTGTGCGTACTCTGTGATTGTCTATCTTTACTCTGGTTGTTGCTGCTTTAACTGCGTGTGATTTCTCGTGGGTTGCACGAGAATTTTTGTATTAGCCTATTCACCCCCCCTCTAGGCTAGGATCCTGATCCAACAAAGAGTACTTTATGACCTTCAAAAAAAGATGGTAAGTGTACAGTCTTGCTGAGCGATGGCCAAGCTTTCAGCACGACAGGCATCGGGACAGTGCAGATGAGAATGAATGATGGTGTTACACGAGACATCGATGATGTATGCTTTATTCCTAACATACGGCGTAATATTATATTGCTTGGCTTACTCGAAACCAAGGGTTGTGAGTGACCATTGAGAATAGAGCTCTGAGGGTGACTCGAGGATCAATGCTCGTGATGAAGGGGAAGAGACGATGCAACCCCTATTACTTGGATGGTTTGGTCGTAGCTGGCACTGCATCTCTGACTCGTGATGCATAGAAGGAAGACTCATGCTTGCACCTCGGGAATGTGTGTCACGCCCCACTTCCCATTCTACCGGGGCAAGGACGTGAGTGGGTCTACGGTGTGCTTAAAACAAGGAGGAGTACTTTTTTCTTTTCTTTTCTTCCTCCTTGGTTTAAACACACTAAGCGTCTGTGTAAACTGCAGGTCATTGCATACAAATTTAAGAAGCAGTCCAAACAACATTATTACATATCCAGCGTACTGAATTTAAGATACTGTTACGAGGTGGAACTCGCGTACAATGAATTTGTATTAATGGGAACCAAGGGCACGGTGGTTATATGGAGAAGGGGGTTTAGATAGGCTATTTAACAAGCGATTAGTGGTGCGAAGAAGTCGATCCCAACGCCTGTGATGGTCACGGGGTGAATCTCGCCGGATGCAGCTGAATCAGGTTGAAGGGCAGGGGAGTGACACCGACCTGTGTTGATGGGCGAGCTCTCCTGCAACACGAACAACTCGTCAGAAGGGCTGGGTTGGGGTTCAACCCTTAGCCCCTCCGATGCCTAAGTCAGTGATGGCGCTTAAAATGGGGGGCTGGTCACGCCGGTCGGACCAACGGTGTGTCGACCGAGCGTGGCGAGCTATAGGTGGGAGAGCAAAGATATGGAAGACCTTTGCACTCGTGTGTGAATAATAGAATGAGGAAGAATTCAGCAGCCGCCTCCTCTCCGTAGGAGGGGAGGGGGTATTTATACCTGACGGGTGATGACTAGGCGTGCTGAGCTGGCTCCGGTGTCGGCGGAAGCTTCGGACAAGGACGCCGGGAACAGGAGTCCCTGACCTGCCTCTGTCAGGCGGCGCAACGGCCCAGGGGTGCTTCTGTCGGGATGTCAGGGCCGAAAGCGTTATCTGTCAAGTGGCTCTTTCGTCAGGAGGTGCTTTGTCAGATGGTCGGGTGACGTATGTGTCAGACGTGTCCTTATCCTTAGGTTGGTTGTCGTTAGCGGCGGACTAAGGTTCGGGCGGCTGCGGCGGTCCGCCCCGGCCGGCTGTGGGGGGTCCGCCCCGGCCGGTTCGGGGAGCGCTGCGAGGCGCGCCTGCCCGGCTGGTCGCCCCGGATTTTCGGGGCCGCGGTTAATGGGGTGTGTTAGCGGATCCGGGCGGGAGTCGGGCTACTACGATCATTAGGTCGTAACAATTGCCCCCGGCCTTCGAGTCTGAGGCGGCAGCCCGGCTCGGCTCGGAGGGCGAACCATATCCGACATTCCGGACCTTCAATATGGGCCTTGGACCCACCGGGTGGTGACGGCGGCGGCTTCGGAACTCCCGCTTTAGTGGCCATCCTTACGATTTGAAAAAAGCGGGGCAGAGGAAAACGAAGCGTCTCTGCGATTGAGTTTGCGACACGTGGAGGAGGTGACCCTCACGCTAGTCGAGGCGTCGGGGGTGTCTCGATGGGCGCCGCGTGGCGAAAGTTTGACGGCCGAGATGGCCCGGGGGCCCCCTGTACCGCTTAGAAAGGTCTGGGAGGCGGTCGGCGGGAATTTTTTTTCTTTCTCTGATTCTCCTCCGACGCTCGATTTTTCTATTTGGAGCTTACTGGCTAATCTGTCCCTTCCGTCACCGGCCGTCTTCTTCCGATCGTCTTCCAGGTTCAAGGGAGCAACAGGTAACAACAATTAATTTCCTTCCTTTCCGATCAATGGCTTCTCGATTCGAGATTGGAGGGAGTAGCCGGGTGGGGGAGGAAGAGTCGGCGTGCGAGGGGGCGTCGCAGCCGGGGGTGCAGCGGATCAGGGAAAGATGGTCATGGTTATCCGTTGCACCGAGAGACATTGAGTCCTCCCGACGCAGGTTGGATAGGATCAACATCCGGGAGATTCGCGTGCGGTTTGTGCGACAACC